>UXGD01002631.1:0-24850 GCA_900474315.1 Torymus auratus | reverse complement strand
CGAACCGTATTTTATACCACGAGAGCCGAATAATCATATTAAAGTTATGATTTTGAGGTTAGAGTGGTATAAAAGAAATATCCGCATACACGCATTAATTAATAAATTACTGATTAAAGTTCATCAAGATATATTCCCGTGAATTAAATTCTCATTTTCCCCATGTAAACACATTAGAACGAAAGGAGAAAAACGCAATTCCGTCTGCAACGAGCGCAGCGCGCGTTCTCTCGTTGCCTCGAAAGAATAAAAGGATATATATTCTCCGCGCGAGCTACCTATATATATACCTACCTTTTTTTCTCCCTCTGCGCGTAAATTGCGTTCCGAATAGACGCGCGCGTGCCTCGCGGCTCCATCGTCTTTGGGATTCGTCCTCTCTCCCTCATTAGCATCCTTTTGCCTTTGCAACAACGGGTAAAATCTTTTCTCTCTCTCTCTCTCTCCGCTTTCTCGAGCATTTTTCTTACGCGCGGAGCTTCTCCGGGGGCATAATTTGAAAGAAGCCACTCGCGCACCTATTCTATCTAGCCTCTCGTTCCGTGGCTTTCAAAGGAGCACGCGCGCGCGGTCGCCGAATTACGACGGGGGATTAGAGGCCTCGAGTAAAATAGCACGCTCCTTCCTTCCTTCATTTCGTCGTCGTCGTTCGTTGTTATATGCATATATAATAGACGAGCACGCGGTTGCTCGCGCCTGCAATGGGACTTTCAAATGCAGAAAACGAGTGCGTTTGTTTTGCCTTTATTGTAACCATGCGCCCCTTGTTGGCGTATTTTTATATAGCGGAAAAATTACTTTTTCGTTTAAAACTCGACCTGCGAAACGGCGATATTGTATTTATTCATTTTTTCGCAAATACAAAAACGAGAAAAAATATACATATACGTACAACGTGGCTTTGAAAATTTCGTTGACTTGCAAAGCTAACTACATAGTTTGCGGATTTTCCATTCGCTTTGTTACATCCACTTGTTGCGATCGCACATACTCTATATATACGAAAATGAAATTGCAGGCGCGCCTGGCCAATCAATCAATCGAGGAATAATTGTTTGTCGAATGTAAAAAAGCACGAGACAATTGAAATTCCATTATTTACAAAGTTATATATGTATATACTAACACAGGTGTATCTCCTCTCTGTTACAGCAAGCGCAGACGTGGGTTTCGCGATCTACGATAGGTACGAGGCGGAGCCCCTCGGGCCGCCAGTCTCGTACGTGGCGCACTTGACGGGCGCCCTAGCCGGTCTAACGATCGGCCTCCTCGTCCTCAAGAACTTCGAGCAACGGCTTCACGAGCAGCTACTCTGGTGGGTCGCCCTTGGGGTGTACGCCGCCTGCACGATATTCGCGGTCATGTACAATCTCATGCACCCGGAGTATCCATGACGCGAGGTGAGCTTCGCGTACGGCCATCCGCGGCCGCCTACGTAACGCGAAGCCAGGGCGGCGGTGGGGGCTCGGCGCACCTGCGCCCTCGGGACCGTATCAGATATATAACCAGAGCATGCCTGATGATATGCGCACTCACACGGCAGACACAAAACTGACGAGGGTGGTGGAAAATGCCAAAGATTCGAAGACAAAGGAGAGTGCACGGCCGCACAAGCGCGCGGGATATAGCCATAAGGAGCCTTAGAGACACAACGCGGAGAGTTAATAAAATCGTGCAGAGGGCCGACAAGAAGACTGATGATGACGACGCGACTGGAGGTGATGCTGGTGATGCCGAAGGAGGAGGAGAAGGAGGAGGCGTATTTATTGTAATACACTATATAGAGCGGCGCGGCCTCTTGTGTATGTGTGTAAACGATCCACGGAAATATTTTTGTCTATACTCTTTGTAAATATGTACAGTCGAGGTGAAAAAGAAAGCGATTCGAAATTATGCTGCTGTCTGTGTGTGTGTGTGTGGGAGTGTCTTCTATCTCTCGGGGTGCGGTGGAACTAGCTTCATTCTACTTTTAGACTGCATCTATATAGTGTTTTCAGATTGATCAGATTTTTAGTTTGTTCCTTAATTTCGTCGTCAACTAGTACAATTTTGCCCTTTGGTTTTCTCTTTCCATTTTTATTGGTTTTACGCGTGACAAAATATTTCTCGTTAAATAAAAAAAAAAGCCCTTTTAAATTTAAAAGCTTAGTGTATACCTACACGACTTTTGCATTGATAATTTGAATTGGTCTGCGTATAACGCGTCGCACAAAGTGCAAAGAATATTTTTCTATCTGAAATTTGGAAAACAAACGAGAGAAAGGGATATAAGAGACACGGGGCGAATAGACATTTCGATTTTCCGGATGGTAGCGTTCTAATTTTCTTATTAAAATCCGGTAACAAGCAGGGTAGAAAGCGCGCTTGTGCAGTTAGACCCCCGTCTCTGTCTCCAGATCGACGACGACGCTTTTCCGTCAACCATAGTCGTTCGCGCGCGCGCGAGCTTTTTCTTTCGAATCCTCGGGGGCTTGGAAAAGTATAAAGAGAAAAGCAGCGACTAAACCGCGAGAGATATAAAGTGCACAGAATGAAGAAA
Source organism: Torymus auratus (assembly GCA_900474315.1). Classification (NCBI taxonomy): domain Eukaryota; kingdom Metazoa; phylum Arthropoda; class Insecta; order Hymenoptera; family Torymidae; genus Torymus; species Torymus auratus. The sequence continues at coordinate 22,311 of UXGD01002631.1, read as the reverse complement.
AAATTGTACGCTCACTCTGTGAAACCATTAGTTTGTGTGTATGTACTTATGCGCGTATGCATGCGTCTGTTTGTCCGTGTGCACGATGCGAAATCGTCGCGTCGCCCCCGTTATCCAAGGTACAAGAGAGTGGACACGAAACGCGCGACAGAGTTCTCGTCTGCAAACTATAATTAAAGAAATACCTTTACTGTGTTCTTACGTTATTATTTAACTGTCATTGTTTGTATTTATTTAGATAAGCTGCGCGTTCTCTCTTTTTTTTCCTTTTTTCGTTTGTTGCGAGGAACGTCGAGGAGGGAGAAGGGGCGGTAGCCGGCGCCATAAAAAAAAACCACTAGCGCGGGAGAGAGCCGTGTCTCGAGTGCGAGAAAAAGCCAGGACGGTTTTAAAGAGTTGGCTAATTAGAAGCTCGCTGCTCGCGCCGGCAGCTTGCATTGGCTAAATCACATCAACGCTATACAAGAAGAGTATTTTTAATTCCACTCGGAGCTTTGTGCGTCGCAGCTTTTGATCTTTTATTTTTCTTTTCTTTCGCAAATAATGCCTAAGTATACTTGGTAAAATCATGGAATTTGTTGAGTAAAATGATATAAAAGCGCTATTCTGCAGCAAATGCGCGCTAGAAATGATGTTGTTTCGGAAATGGCCTGGAAACCGAGTGACTTAAAATCTAGTTCATTCATTTAACATTTAATTAAAATATATTTAAAAATAAAGACTTGTTATACTTTTTTTTCATAGAATCAACTTAAACTAAAAAAAATTGATTTCCGTATTAATTTAGTATCTTCTTCGACGCTCACTCGAGATTGTTTCAGTTTCCAGCGCTTATTCGAAATAACTTTCGTTTTCAGCGCGTTGCAGTAATAAGGCCGTTTCCTTCGCTCTAAAAGCTGTACTTTTTTCATTTATTTGCAAAGAATAAATTAAAAAAGTCGACGTTAACAGTTGATTTCAGTTAATCGAATCATTACGATCGCACTAAAAAAAAAATTATTTTGGTTGTTTATAAAAGTAAACAAACTTCAAAATTATTCTTTCAGTTTGCTATTCCCACTGTTTTGTTTATCAATAAATTTAACAACAAAAGCCAATAATCCATTGTTGCGACAACGGAGAAAAACTGCGTCCGAGCTTTTGAACGCACTTGAGCCAGTTTTGATGTATCACTCATGGCAGACTGGAAAATGGCCACTAAAAAAAACAGATAAAAAAAAATATGGAAAACGAAACAAATTGTCGCGTAGGTAAACGAGTTGAAGAGCGAAAGAGAGTGCGAGTATACGCGTGAAAGTGAAAAAGTGAGTGAGTGATGAACGATGCTAGTCAATTAGTACCCAAGAGCCGGGCTCACTCGGCGAGGTGCATCGCGAGCCAGCCGCAGCCTCTCATTTAGCCCCCTCGAGGTGCGCACGGACGAGGAGAATGAGACAACGAAAAAGAGTGAGAGAGAGAGAGAGTGAAAGAACAGTTGCACGAGAAGAAAGAGGGAAATAGAGAGGAAGGCAGAGAAAACGGGTATCAAGAGCGCGGAGGCGCAATTACACGTAAATAATCAAATCTCCGTTGGACGTACAACGCGACCGACTATTGCTGTATTCTCACTCTGCGCTCTCGTAAATATCCGTACTAGGTATCCAGAAGCACTTTGTACGGACGAGCCGATTAATTTGGAGCTTAGCTAATGCAGTGAATCGGTGCTCTAATCAATAGCTGGACGACACTTTTGCACCATTTCTCTTTTTTCCCGCTTGGCGTCCGCGCTTCGTGTAACGAAGGAAAATTCAATAAAAACAATCTGAAAATTTGGATTTTTCGACAAATGCGCTTGAAAGGCGCAAAAAATCTTTTCACAAATGAAATATAGTAAATGTTCGATAATTTAAAAATGTTCATTGTTTATCTTATCCGTGCAAAGCGTTGATGTGTATGTGCAACTGTTATATAGAGATTATATGCATTTTGCGAGATCGAGCGATATTTTTTGTAAATACAATAACAAAAGCGTTAAAGTCAAAGCTCTTAATCGCCGTCGATACGTCTGTTCTAAGGCTGAACTCTGTGTGTTATGTTTATTTATTTATAAAAGTGTACAAAGGTCTTAAGATTCATGTCAAAGGGAAGATTTAAAAATATCCATAAACTACATGTGTGTCTGTAAAAGAAAAAAAAACTGCGTTAGATAGTTTATTTTCAATTATTTATTCGCGAAAGTTGTTCAATGCAATTTGTATTTTCTACTTTGTTTGTTCATTTTTGCGCATGTATTATTAAGCTCGTTAAGGTTCGAAGCGCCTCTGCAATTTAGCGTATTGCGAAAATCAGTTGAAAGACGTTCAGAAGATCTGCAGCGATAATTTAATAGCTTTCTGATGAACGGAATCAACAAATTGAAAAGAAAATAGAACAGTTCCTTGGTGAGAATATTTTTATGTGAAATTGCGAAAAACGGAGCTATCAGTGAATAAAACTATTTTAAAAATAGAAATACATCGCACCATCTCTCTGTATGAAAAAAACAAAATTTCATAAAAATATTACCACAGGGGGTGCGTGAATCGAATCGAGCGCGTAAATGTACAGAATGAGTGATCGATCGTTCGCTCAGGCACATTAGAATCTCTCTGAATAATAATTCCATTCATTTTTAATGTAACCATTGCGAGTTGTGCAAATGTCCTATAGAGTCGTTTCTTTTATTATTGAATCGTAGGAACTTTTAAAAGTAGTCTTTTAATGTCACGGATACGAATGTTTAAATCTTAAGGAGATTCTAAAGTGTTCGATGTGACACTACTATAGAATAAATAAATTAAAGAAAAAAAGTATATATACACATAATTTATATTATATACGGCCAGTCACAAGTCCACAAGCCAAAGAGGTGGAGCTAGTAAAAGAGAAAACATTTCAAATGTTTATTGTATAACTCAATGATGATTCCTCGCTAGGATAATTCGCATAGTGAAAAGCTTATCGCTGGACGAAACAGAGAGGAGACTTTGCGTGATGGAAAATGTAATTCCGTATTCCGTATAATGTAGTGATGAAAGCAGTGTATTATTTATTGTCTCTTTTTTTTCATTCGCCCACGAGAGTAATGGAAGTGTACCTTTTTGGCACATTTGATCGACGCATGAGAACTGTAACTTTTGTAAATTAAAAATAAAAAGATGTCAGTATTTTTCTCAAATCATCGCATCTGTTAATGTCCTTGTACAGAAAATTGTGTAAAAAGCAATGCTGAAGCGGCGCGTGTTTTACTCTGGTGCCAATATTTTTATGTTCAATTTTATAAAATAACAAGGTTATTTATAGACTTATGCTTTTTCGTACACTTTCGTTTTTAAGTGTTCTCTCGGACGAATGTTGATAACAATTTTAAAATGAACAGTTCAAAATTTAAAATCAATACAAAAAGTAAACACACTTATGTAAAATTTCATAAATATATTTCCACCAGAGATATTTTCTAAAAAAGATTGTTCAGTCGATGCGCCAAACTGAATTACTCCGTTATTCTTGTTGACACAGTGAGATATGATTCCAGAGCCCCTTAATGCTCCGTTTTGCCTTCGTTTCCCGAAACAAACAAATGGAAAGCATATTAACGGTGAGCGTTAAGTCGCATTTACCAAATACTATTGAGTAATGGTACGTTTCCGTAGCGATTATATCGTTCATAACTTAAGAAATAGTTTTGATGAAAAGCTCTGTACTGCCAGCGAGATACTTTTTTCCTTGGAAATTCGTCACAAATAAGAAAAACGTCGAAAACAATTGTATTTATTGTATCTTTAAATCACTAACGAGTTTGTGTAAAGGAGATTATGGAATAAGAGCAAAAAGCTTTTAAACATCACATTGGTATCATTGCACCTAATTCAAAATAAATTCATTTAATTATTATAAAAAAATGTCTATTTATTTTCATTTTTCAATCAATTCTTAGGTTTAAGAAAATATTTCAACAACATAATTCGCAATTCTTATTTACAATATAAATTTATCAAAAAATACTGAAAACTTTCTATAGAAATGCATTGTTCATAAGCACTTTAAAACTATATGAAAAGATTTTCTAAACCGACGCTAAAGTCATCTTCAAAGTCTACTTCTTTCACCACTGTTCTCGGTATTGGTTTATATGTACATTCTATTAATTCAAATTCACTCGACATCCTTGGAACAATATTGAAACGTTTTTCTAGAAAGTCATACACATCACTTTTATTGTTGAGAACATTAAACACTAGCTTTTCTTTTTTAGTTAATACTTTCTCCAGCATGAAAACTAAATGATGATGCATACATAAAAATTGTGTTTCTATATTTGCAGTAATATCAAGCCATCGTTGAACACATTCTACTGGAGTTGTTGCAAATCCAGAAAACAATGCAGGATTAGTCAAAAGTCCTCCAGCAACCATAATTCCATTACATTTAGATTGCTTATACAAGTTTTCAGCATCTTCTAAATTTCTAACATTTCCATTTGCAATCACTGGTAGATTCACGCAACTTGTCACTAATTTAAGATTTTCTAAGTCAATTGGTTCATTTCTCATTTCTGGAGTTCTAGCGTGCACAGTCAAAAAGGATGTACCAGCTTGTTCTATGGCTCGACATAGTTCAATTGTTTTTTTAATATCTTTGAGAAGACGTATCTTCACAGAAACAGTAAATGGTTTAGGTATTCGATTCCTAACTTGAGAAACTAAATCCTTTACGAGTTGTGGTTTAGTTAAAAGATCTGCTCCATATCCATCTTTTAATGCCCATCGCTGAGGACAACCACAATTTAAATCAACACCATCTGAATACCTATTAATTACACATACAGAAATATAACTCAAAGAGCCTAATTAAAATCTTTAAAGTATTTATATAGCTAAACATTGTCATTATACATACGGTGCAACCATTACTGAAGCTCCAACAAAATCGTCTGGGTCTTTGGCAGCAAATTGTACAATTAAAGGTCTATCACTTTTGTTTGTAGAGAATTCACTATCTCTAGCTTTAGGAGATTGGACAAATGAATCAGCAAGGATCATTGGTGTAAAACAAATATCACAGTCATATTTTCTTACTAATGTCCGAAACTGTAATCTTGTAATATAACAAAATTATTTTAAAAATATAGGAGTATTATCCCAGACTTAAAAAAAATAGTAAAGAATTTGTATTCTGAATACGTTCAACTTACTTGCTGTATCTAACCATAGGAGCACAAACTTTTGTCATGCCAGGTTCAGTTAATAGATTAATAATGTCTTCTGACATTTTGAGTTACTCCAAAATCAAACTATCAAATCAATATTTTCGTCTGTATCTAATTATAATTTGATAATATTTCGGTAACGTACTAGCAGTAAACATTATTGTGAATATAAAAAACAATCCAACAAGTTACACACGCTATTATGCGATAGCAGAAAGCATGCCGCTAACAGTAACCTCTGAAGTTCGTCAACAGTGCAATCTTAATTCTTACAAGCCCTAGCACTACCCACCAACCAACGGCCACAGTCTTCAGTATAGTGCCATTATAATAGTGGCCAATTCACCACAAAAATATCCCTATATTATATACCTAGTTTTAAGTTTTTAACGTTATGGGAACTCGACAACTTCAAGTATATATAACTCACTATATATATCGGCGAATCAGCTGGTTTACGAACTGTAGTTTAGATGTTTATAAACTTTTTAATAAAGTGTTGATGTTGAATATTGTATTTATCATACGATGATCATACGATGATAAGCAACATACTAGAATAATAAAAATAGATAGAATAAAGGAATTCAAATTAATTACTTACGTCTTTATTCTTTTTTATCGTTTAAGTTATTATGCTGATATATACGCTATTGTAAATACTTACACTTACAAATGTAAAATTTAGTTTAAATACAAAAATGTGTGAAACAGCAGAGGTAAAAATTAAAAATGCTTTTCATGTGTTATCACAGGAATCACAAGGTAAAAATACTTTGTACATGATATTACTTACACCACTCTCTCTCTTATATTTAAATTTTCAACATATTCCAAAAACATAGGTGTTTCCGTAAATCTATTATTTGTTGCTACTTACTCTACTAAAAAATTTATTTTTTAAATATTCAGCATAAAGAATATTGTTAAATTGATATTATAAGAAATCTGTAATGTTTCATCGTTTTAAGTTTCTCATATAATACATTTATTTTTTTCAGATCTTTATTTACCAAAAAAAGTAGTTGAATTACATGAAAAAATATCACCCTTAGCTTTTTATAAGAACTATGTATCAAAAAATATACCAGTGGTTATAAGAGGTGGAATAAAACATTGGAAAGCTATTGATAAGTGGAGCATATCATATTTTAGAAAAAAAATAGGTGATAAAGAGGTAACTGTGGCTGTCACACCAAATGGTTATGCAGATGCTATTGCCAAAGAGAGAACATTATCTGGTACTGGCAATAAAGAATTTTTTGTAATGCCAGAAGAAAGAAGTATGGCTATGAATCAATTCCTGGACACATTAGAGGATCCCTCTAACGATGTTTTTTATATACAAAGACAAAATTCAAATTTTGAAGATTTTTCTGAACTTTGGAGAGATATTGATAGTCATATATCTTGGGCATCAGAGGCATTTTCTACAAAACCAGATGCTGTAAATTTTTGGATGGGTGATAGCAGAGCAGTAACATCAAGTTGTATTTATTTGTAGCTTTGAAAAGGAGTGTGAAAATTTGTTATTATAAATTTTGCTATAAAAAAGATTTTTGTCAATTAGTTGTATATTAATTATTTTTAATTAGTTACTAAAACAATATTAGCAGCTAAAATAAGTACCTCATTGTACATATAGTTGATTTCATATATATATATTTTTTTTTACTTTGTCGAGAGCAAATCCTTACGAACGAAAATAGTAATGACTCAACCTTATTTATAAGAGAGCAATTATAATTATGAAAGTGTTAATAACAAATTTTTATGCCTTTATTGATATCACAACTCCTGATTTTAATACCAAATATTTTAATTTTTACATTATATATATATAACAGTGCACAAAGATCCATATGAAAATATATATTGTGTGGTATCTGGAGAAAAAGAATTTATTTTACATCCACCAACTGATTTACCATGGATTCCGTATGAAAAATTTCATTCAGCAGTTTACAAAGAAATTGAAAAAGAAAAATGGATTACAGAGCCACTTAAGGTATCAATGGGTACTGATAGTACAAATTTAGAAGATAAGGAAGAAAAATCAGATAATTTAGTTCCTTGGATCGTAGTTGATCCACTAAATCCTGATTATGAAAAGTAAGTACAATCATCAGAATAAAATATGAGAAGCTAAGCAATATGTTGTACTAAATATTCATTTTCAGGTATCCAGAGTATAAAAATGTAACAAAAATAAGTGTAAAAGTGAGTAAAGGTGATATTCTTTATTTGCCTTCACTATGGTTCCATCATGTACAGCAATCACATGCATGTATTGCTGTGAACTATTGGTATGACATGGAGTATGACATAAAATATGCATATTACAAGTTTCTAGAAAAATTATGTAAATAATACAAGTAAGGCATAATGTAAATAGTTACATTTTTACCTCAAATAAATGAATCTTATTGTACATACTTTTACATTCATACATTTGGCAAAAGTCTGTCTTTAAAATTTGATATATATATTTTTTTCCTATATAATTAATTTAACTTAGCAAAGGAAAGATGACAAACTCAACAAAACAAATATTTTGGATTTAGTGTTACAATTTTTTGTACTTAGCATACAATATCAGAGTAAAATTTTACTTAAATATTCTACAAATATTCGTAGAATTATTTTCCTATATAGATTAAACTCTCATCGACCAATAGGATAATTTTTACTGTAATCTATAGTTAGATTTTTTAGTTTTATTTTATTTAAAAAATTGGTTCATTTTCTTTTCAAAATGAGAAGAAAATTAATTGAAAATATTCATGTGTTAAATTAAAATTAAAAAATTCATGTGTCAAGTTCATTTTGTTATTTTTCTATAAATAACGTTGGTCTAATATAACCAATCGTTATTTCGAGAATTTTCTGATCAATCACCACCGTCGTCTTCTTCTTCTTCGTCATCCATTAGCCTACCCGTAGAGCGGCGATAAGGGCGCTTAGGGTGCTGAGTTTCGTACGTTTTTCGATTCTCCAAATAACGTCGGTAATTATTTTCACGTTTTCGCCTTTGTTCTTCAGCTTGCTGTCGGAGCTTTTCAGGATTCATATGTGTTGTAACCATGTGTCTAGTCAAGGAGCTTGAAAACTTATATGTAATGCCACACACATTACATGACAAAATCTCCTCATTTGCACCTTGCTGTAACGCATATTAGGTAGAAAAAAAATTATTTTATAATTTTGTTTTTAAAAAACTTTATGTAATTATATACAATTATTTTTAACTCTGACAACTATAAAAAAAAACTATATAATTACTAAATTCTTAACATTTGAAAAGTTATTTGAATAGTTATTTGAATAGAAGAGGTACTTTAAAAGTTATTTGAATTATTAGTTAATAAAGAATTTTTAGATTTATCAAAATTTATAACATGCTGGCTATGAAACTTTTTTTAAAGTTATTTATAACATTAGTTATTAAAGAATTCTTAGATTTATAAAAATTTAATTTCTTTGACAAAATATACAAGGGGTTAAATATAATTTTATTGTTTTATATTTATTGTAAATTATTACCTGTTGATGTACCATCATATGTCGTTGTAAATTATTTAACCGATTAAACTCCCGACCACAAACTTCACAATCAAACTTCCTATCTGGATCGTGATTTTTCTTGTGTATATTTAAGTCTGTAGGATTCGTGAAACACTTTTGACAAATATCACAAACATGAGTCTTCTTTTCACCTGCTAAATGTGATTGTTCGTGTTTCACGAGAGTGGCTTTATCCGAGAACCGACGTCCACAATAAATACAAGGCATTGGATGAGAATCTGAGTTATGCATTTGCATATGTTTTCGAAGGGTATTAGCTGTTGGAAATGATTTGTGGCACTCTAAACATTGAAATGGTCGACCTTCCGTATGTGTTTTTCGATGTCTGGCCAGAGAATTTTGATCAGTAAATCTATAAAATAAACATTGCATTTTGTTTTATGTGTATGAGATGATTTTATATTGACTAATTTAACACTTAGAATGTTTTAATATTTAAATTGCCATTCTAAAATTATTGTTGTCAATTAACTTTTTAAAGTTACGAGAACTATTAGTTTACAATTCATCAAAATGAATGATACAAAATAAATAAAAAATATATAAAATACAGTTTTATATGTATCTTTTAATTCCACCACTTTACTAAGAAATTGTATTTATCAAACATACCTCTTGGGACACAAATCACACGGAAAATTTCTTGTTGTAATATCTTCTTCTCTGGCATGTTTTAATCTGTTGTGTTTTAATAATTGTAAAGAAGTCTTAAAGGTTTTATTGCATATGTCGCATTTTGACTCCGGTTGAGTCGGTATAATAACTTGAGTTCGTTTTTGTCCATGCTCATCTTCTGATATTATTAGCGATATTGTAACAGTATTATCGTCATTATCGATGTCTTGATTCTGTTGAGCACGTTGCTGGAAAAAATTTACGATTAATTATTTTTGTTTTTTTTTTTTTTTTTTCATATTAAATACTAATATGTATTCAAAATAATAAAATTTACCTTTTTAGAACTGAACTGCTTTACGTCCAAATCAGGAAGCACATAATTATCAGTATCAACCTGCTCTTCTTGCATTTCCTGTACATCTACTTGACTATCTAGTTCATCACTACTGTTTTCTGCTATAGCATAATTACCATCTGGAGTAATATACACACGTTTAAATCGCCCATTATCGTTTTTAAAGAATAAATTTCCATCTTCATCTTGGTGAAAAGCTACATCACGTTCACCAACCTAATACAAAATAAAATTCATGTTAATTATTCTAAATAAAAATATTTTTTTAATGTATGCCAAATTCATTAATATACAAATTAATTTTCATTTTTAATCATTCATAAGTTATGTTTGTTGTGTATATATAAAATATAAACATAATACTTCTACTACTAACAAATACCACAAATATTTACATTTTCTTGCTGATCTTCGACGTTTTGATTAGGGTCTTGCCATTCTATATTATCTTGTTCCATTGGTTCATCAGTAATATACTGATACTGTTGCTCATCACCTTCAACTGCTTGCACATATGTGCCATCTCCATCATTTACTGCATAGTAAATAGTCGCATCTTCAGGTAAATTGTCATCCCTGTACCTTTGTACCTAAAAAATTACATATTTTTTGTTATTTAATCATCATAAAAAAGAAAATGTTATAGATTTTATAAAAATATACAAACTTCTACAAATTCAACATCTGATGATTGTAATTTATCTTGTGTTGTTATAGTTTGCTTCTTAGAACCCAATACCGTATAAATTAAATTATTTTCTGTATTTTGGACAATTTCTTGTTGACTATCACCATCTACGCTGTTTTCTTCTTGATTTATGCTATGCTCATAACTTATTTGTGATCTTGAATTTTCATCTACATTAGTTATGCCATTGTTATAAGTTGTATAAGTAGTGTATTCTTCATCATTATTGATCAATTCTTCAGCAACATTTTGTTCTGGATTACTTTGTTCTTGTTCGTATTCTTCATCCTCCCAATCAGCTGAAGCATCATAACGAAACTGGTTGGAAGATTTTTCTTGGTTATTAGAAGATTGATGACTGGTACTGTATACAACCTGCTATAAAATACAATTATTGTAATAAAGACTTTCATATGTACAAAATAATATAATAACATGGTAGTTACAACAATATGTATAGGCAAGTAGAAAAAATATATATATATATATTTTTTAATTATATTGATATAAAATAATCTGTTAATTATTTTCTAAAAATTTAATAATCAATATAATAATAAAAAGGATTTTTAAAATCATCTTGCTGAAATACAATTTTGACAGAAATATTCACGATGCATAGGAAAGTTTTATATTTTTAAATATATATATCTTATATGTCTTGAGAAATTAACAACGATATGAACCTTTGTAGTTCTGTTACTGCTATTTTGTAAATTGCAATGAAATAATAGGAGAATTTATCAGAAAGTAAATTTTATTAAAAATTACTTTTGTATTAAATCAGTTAAAAACTATAATAATATTTATTTCTATAAATATGGACCTGCCGCGTGGTTAATATCAGATAGAACACTACAAAAATATGAGAATATTTAATATTAAACAATAACTTTCATTAGTCAGATAGAACATAAAAGTACGTATAAAAAAAAAACCTTTTGGTTATGCTGATCAACAGACTCTTCTTTTTTGTATGCACCATTAGTTCTTCGTATCACCTGTTCTTGAACTTCTTTAGTTTCTTCTTCTTCTTCTTCTTCTTCTTCTACTTGTTCAACTTCTTCTAGTTCTTCCAGTTGTTCTTCCTCATTTTCTTCTTCAATTTCTTCAATTTCTTCTATTATTTCCACAATTTCCTCAACTTCCCCATCTTCACATTCTCCCTCAGGCTCCAAAATAATTTCTTGGCCTTCACTTGCCTGTTCTAAAATCTCAGTAACAGTCCTATTGACTTCCATTTTAATAACTTCAACAAGTAATTTTAAAAAACAATATCTATTATTCTTGGCATAGAATTTACTGTCCTATTGATTCCAAGATAGATCACCAAACAACCCCTATAACAAGATAATGGTATAAATAAGTAAATAAAGTTAATCAAAATTTTAGTAGGAAGACATAACATGTAACAAAAGTAACCGAAATATCCTTCAAGTGTTTTTAAATGAATAGCTTTGAAAAAATTCTGATTATTAGTTCAAGATTACTATAGCTAAAGATTTATAAAATTAGTTAAAAGAGATTAATATTTAAAGTAAATAATTTGTTATTATTAAAAAGCTAGAAAAATAAATTAATAGTTAACATTTTAATAGACACTACTGTGCTCCATATTCTGGATCAGAGTCTTGTAATAACAATCATTATCTTTAAAAAAAACACAAAAACACCTTAAACACAATAAAGTGATCAGAAATCCAGGTAGATAATTTTTATTTTTTCCAAACTACCTAGAATAGAGAAAAAGTCTCGAATGCGCGCGAGCAGAACTCAAGAGCCACATAGCGGTGCCGAACCTTTTAGGCGTGGACGGGAGTGAGCGAGAGGGAGTGAGAGAGATAGACGAATGAAAATCTTGCGCGCGGCGTTAACCTCACATACCTACCCTGATGCGATAAATATTTCAGAGACGCAGTGAGGCCGACTGGGCCCTTCGACTGTTGAAAATTTCGCCGGCGGAACTTAACAAGCCGCGTAACACCTTTAGATATCGCACTTTTCGAATATTCGAAAGCCGCACGGTATATAGACAGTTCAAAAACCAGTCGGTATGCAAATACCTCCTTCTCGCAGACTTATCAACGGACAGCAAAATGGCCACGGGCGAAGACTGCTGTAGCACACTCCACACTGGCAAGTAGCTAACGCGCTCCGCTGCCAAAGGCGCGCGCTATTGGAAGGAGCAGCGGAAACGAGCGCGAAAAAGGACGCAGACGTCGGGGGAACACAGCACTACCGCGCAAACGTTGGGCGTTGAACACTGCGCAGTCCTAGGACCTGTGGGCTTGCCCAGCTGGGCTTCCTTTATACCGGAGAAAGGTTTCGGGAAATTTGTGACTGGACCAACTGCTGCAGCGGTTTATTTATTGTCTGCTCAGTGCTCGGTCGATACAGAACGACCGTCGCCGTCACCACCAACACCGACGCCACCGCCGTCGTTGTACTTACGTCGCTACGCCAGTGCACTCGCTCCTCGGCTTATTGCATGATGCAGGCAGGCCGACGCGGCCAAACGACGCCAAAATGTTTTTCGACTTTCCCACAGGAACGATATATATCGTTTGCATGTCCATACAGTTAACATATATACCTACATTATGCTGCATTTAATACAAGTTTTATAATTTTTGGCTTTTTAACAACAATATGCTGTACTTATAAGTATTATTGGTGGAACAAAAATATGTTGCATTTTACAATCAAGCTAAAATGCTGGAGTGCAGATTGTTCATTTTTTTAACAGTTATTATACAAATTCTTTATTTATTTGTTTGTTTTTTCAATAATCATAATATACTGATCGATGTTTATATAACAGTTCAGTGTTTGTGCTGACGTGTAATATAAATAAGCGTATAACGTATGTCATCTTATGAAGAAATTTGTTATCATTAACAATAAGTAAACTTCTTACTATTTAATATGCAAATAATGATTTAAAAAACCCAGAAATTCGAAATAAACTTTAATAATAATAAATAAACGCTATTTTTAGATACAACATGAGGCATGACATGACACATAATCTCTATTCAAGATAATCTATTTTTCTATTTTTTTTTTGCTCAAATGTTTTCGAACTCGAAGTCGAACCTCGATGGCGATTCGCTCGAGATTGTTGCGGAATGGTGGATCCCGTAACTGCGTATATGGGACAATGTACCTACATAAGCGCATTCTACTTAACTAACCTTGCAGTTCGCAACGCTGATTGGTTAATAATTGAATGGCAACCAATTAGAGTCGTGATCCAAGAGAAGAGTCAGCGAGGCGCTGCTCGGCGAAGCGAGGGCGCAGAGCGGCGCTTATGTACATTGTCCAGTACCAGTGCAGGCTGCAAAGCAGATTAGCAGAAGCATTCGCCGTGCAATGAGAATCCAATAAATTATAAAAAAATCTGACAGAATAACGTCTATATATATAATTATGATATAATGAGCGCGAATATGCTACAATAAGTGAGGTTGAGAGCCACAGTATACTATAGAAATTGTAACCTATACATTATAATATATAATATAATATAACATAATATTTGCAATAAAATGACTATTACTATTACTAATATAAGCGACCTGCGCATGCATGTGCAGTGCGCTACTCATTTTTTTTTTTAAGATTAAAAGTTTCAATCATCAATAATTGATTAAATTCAATCAAAACGAGTCGCACTATAAAAAGCAACTCTTGATTTTTTTATATGCTTTTTGTTGTTGCTTGAAAAGGTTCTTTTTTTAATTAATAAAACTTACAGAATTTTCTGTGTAAACAATAGAGAATATTTCAAATTATAAACTTATTATACTAATAACGATGCACTTATTTACGGCAAATCTCAAATCATCAAAATCAAAAGAAAAAAGGTTGATGCACTTTCGGTTGCTCGATCTCTCGAAGATGCGTATCAGCCAATCAAAACGTTGGACTACTGCACATATAGGCTCTAGATAAAATAGTCGATAGTCGATTCGGGAAATAAGTAAGTACGATTCTCTCGGTTTCTGTTTCTCAATAATATTCGTTCCAACGATGATACGCATAATATCATTGCATTATCGGGTCAGTTTCGTTGATTATAGCGTCATTTAACAATCGCCGTTTTGTAACATCCCAAATTCAAATCTTATCTCGCCTCTGGATTGATACTCCTATGAGGCCGAGCCTCGGGTATCCACCCACTTCGTTGAAATGTGAAACTAAATATTGGCAAACGGCGCAGCGTGCGCCTGTCGAGTAACTACACCTATACATATATATAAGTATATTCGACTTGGGAAATTAAAATTCTACGTAGTGTGCGACACCGGTTTCCTCTTGATTGTATTATATCCTTTTTTTTCTCTCTCTACCCTCATTCCATCTCTTTCTTTTTTCTGTCGCTCGCTCCACGCCTATCAGCAAAATCGCGTCTTCTGCAGCAGCAGGCAGTATCGGGAACTGTCAACCTGTCAGCACACTCAGCGCGCGCGAGTGTCGTGCATTCTTTCGCGACAAAACATAAGTGCAAAGTATAAGTGGAGTCCTATGACTCCTAGCTATATATGATCGGGCTCGCCCGTTGATTCGACGAGATTCGCGACCAAGTTAGAACAGCGATCTAATCGCTCCAAGGTGTAAATAAACGTGAAAACAAAACATTTAGCAGTACAGTGTCGCCGTTGGGTTGTCAATGTAAGCCAGAGGCTCTTGCGAAGATCAGCCGAACAGAGTGAAGAATGCGCGTAAAAGCTACGACGACGACGTTGTGAGGGCCTTGAGGAAAAATTCCACTTGTGCAAAAATCAATCTATATTATATGTGTGTGTATTACACGCGTTGTGCTTGTGTGTGAGTGAGCCGCTCATAACCTCGCGTAGAGCTCGATAAATAAACGATAAGTGGCGAGAGAGCCTGAGCTGATTTAATCATTTTTTTTTAATCTCTCCCTCTCTCCTCTCTCGGCTGGGAAAATAATGTACAAGAGCCATGGAGCAGCCGGAGACGCGATGCTGCGTTAGGGAGCTGGACCTCACGCTGCAGCCTCGCATTCCGCCGAGATACAAGACTTGGCTGCCTTTGGCCACACAACAGGTGACTGAACTCTCCTTGTTGTGTTTGTTTATAGATTTATACTTTGCCGTACCAAATTATGAAGTTTATCTCATTCAAATTAACCTTGCAATGATCAAATTTTGTTGGATTTAATAATTAAAAGAAATTAATTACAATTTTTTAATCTTTAAAAAAATGTATATAAAGCAGTCAATAATTGTTCTATTTATTACCAAGATACATCAATTCTTCTTTCAACATAATAAATCAAATTGAATCCTAATACCATTATCAAAATATTTCAGTTACGCTTGAGAAGTTTAATTCAAATTATTGGACATAAATTAGAAATAGATGATAAACATGAAAAATGTTGGTTCTACTATACCCTACATAGGACAAGTATGTCATCTCCATTGTACACAAGTGAACCAATAGACAACGCTAGTCCAAGATGGGCAAGCCTTGAAGTGCCTACTTTATATGCTACAGGTCATTCCAATGCTAATGGTAAGCTTAAAAATATTAAGATTTTAGTTACAAAAGGATTTTTTTCTATTAAATTGTTTTCAGAAATCATTCTAAGGCTATGGAAAAGAACAATAAAGGGAGATCCATTGTCAGACATTACAATGTTTACTTGGGGCATATCATTTACTGGACTAGCATACATTGGGCCAAAGTTACCAAATAATTTAAAAGCTGTATTCCATGACAATTCTCTTATTTTTCATCTGCATGGTGGTTATTTTGCACCACCTTTTTGTCTCATCAGTGTTCCAGAATCCAAAAGGTTTCTCGTCATAGGAATTAATGCATCTGAAGTCAGAGATAGTTATACAGTCAGTAAACTTAGCAGTTTACGAAGTAAAATGCAGGCATTGAGGCAACAAACAGATTCTGTACAAAATTTGAGAGAAAAAATAGCATCTGGAGAAAATTTGACAGTTCCAAAATATCCTCAAACAACATTAAACAGACTGTTACAAGCAAAAAAGGTTAATAGAGAAAAAAGGGCTGAAATTCTTAGGATACGTAAGGATTTAGAAGTAGCTAAATTTAGAACAAAATTATTAGAACAAGAAAGAGTAAGAAAAATGGGAGAACTCAGAATTTTGAATCAATGTCATTCAGATTTGATGGAAAAAAATCAAGATTTAGGTAAAATCTTTTTTAAAATCTATCATTCATTCATTCTGGTAAATATTAAATTTACACGAAATATAAAATCATTTCTAGGATCTGATTTAATGGATCGATATCGAGAACTGAACAAAGATAAAGAACGGTTAAATGAATGGAGACAGAATCATATAGATTCTAGAGAAACATATATTCAAACAACTGCCCGTCTTGCTCATCGTCGAAGACAACTTATTTCTGAATTAAGTTTCATTTACCCTATCAAACAAGTAAATGTTTTTTATAGACATTCTTTATATATATAAGAAAGCTTTTTTTCAATTAATAAAAAAATTAATTTATAATCTCTACTTCTTTTTTAATAGGAACAAGATGACAGATTCCTAATTAATGATGTGCATTTACCAGATAGTGAAAAATTGGATACTTCAAATGATACTCAAGTAGCTGTGGCTCTTGGATTTGTTGCTCATACAACACAAATGATTGCTAGTTTTTTAAATGTACCTACAAGATATCCTATCATACATTATGGTTCTCGTAGTAAAATCATAGACCATATTAGTGAAAATCTTCCAGATACTGATAGACAGTAAGAAATCCTTCTTTCTCACTTAATTTCTCTATTACATTTTTATAAAATAAGTTTGCTTTCTAGATTTCCCTTATTTGCTCGAAGTAAAGATAAATTACAATTCCATTACGCTGTATACCTAGTAAATAAAAATATAGCACAATTACGATGGTATTGTGGTCTCCCAACTGCTGATTTACGTGCTACATTACCAAACCTCTCAGGGCTAATTCATATAAAACCAAGTAATAGGTATGTAAACAATTGTTGATGGTTGAAGTTTTTAAAATAATTGATAATATTACGTTAATTTACAGCTTAGATAGTTCAAAAAGAACTTTTTCTGGTTCATCACTGGATGTAGATTTAGGCAATAATAAAAGCAATATACCTCTTACACCACCAATACACAAAGTATTGTTTGAAAAGTGTCACAGAACAACTCGATCGATAAGTCGTTTTAAAGGTACTAAAACTTTACTTGGTTCTTCTCTTGATCAAGGACTAAATCAACCAGTTATGCAATCACGAGATTTAAATAACCAGTCTAAAAGGATATGCAAATCTGAAGAAAGCGCGATTGACAATACAGCCTTGTCTTTGCCTAGAAATATGTGTAGTATGAGCAGTGATGACACATTAAATGAAACTATTTTTGATAAGACAAGAGATTCAATAAGTAAAGTTCATAGTAACTATAATAACGATGAAACAAATGCTTCATTAATTGAAAGCGATATAGAAATAATGGTGCCAATGTCAGTATCAAAGCCAAAGGTTAATTCTGACATTACTGAAAATCCTGCCAATACTAGACTAAGAAGTTCAAATTCAATTAGTAGTTGTGAAATGGCTCTAACTAGTAGTTTAGTAGATGAAGACAGTTCTAATGGTAATTCTTCAATAAAAAATGGAGATAATTGTGATGGTGTTTTTGTTAGTCAAGAGCATCTTAAAAATCGTACTAATGGTAAAAACTGTTCTACTAATCAAAATTTTGATAACAGTTCTGAAAAATCGAAAAATGAAGGAATAGATGAGACATGCTTTGAAAAGCAACTCTCAAAGAATGGCGCCGATTCAAGTCATTCCTTCGAAAAAGTAGAAGATTGTGATACTAAAAGGAGAAAAACACATGATAATTTAGAGGAGCATTTGGTGTTACTAAAAGAACATCCAATCCAATGTGATACAGAAACAAGGTATTTTCCTTTCACGCTATAATTTTTTAATTTTTCGTTAATTTTTCACGTTATCCACCAAATTTTCATATTTTATTTTTGCCATCTTTTTTTATAATTTTTATTTTTTTATTTCTCATTATTCCAGTCTGACAGCAGAATCTTTTCAGGCAAGATCAAAGACAAACTCAAAATGTCCTTGAAATTCGAAGTTCGAGTATGTCTAAAGAAGTTGCCAAAGAACTTGATAGTGAACCAATCTGTGATTCATTGGTAATAATTTTATATTATTAATATGTATATAAGTATAACCAAATACTTTACTAAATTATTTCAATTAAGAAATATTTTGCTGTTTTCAGCACTAAAATGCAAATTTTTTAATGTATTGTTATTCAATTTATGCACAACTGCTAGATATTGTTCATTGCAAAAATAAATTTTTGTTTATTATTCTTTAATTTAATTTGTATTTTTGAAAATGTAAATTAATAAATGCTTTTTTTTATAGTACTTCTTATAAAAATTATTTTTTATTTTTCAGTTAGAAAATGCAATAACGACGAGTGTATGCGAAGTACAAAATAACTTGAAATCTAATGATTTTACATCGTCAACAGAGTACATAGATTCTATTAGACGAAGTTCAGAAAGTGTTTATGCACGAACTGAAGCCTTAGCGAATAAGACTACCAGCTTTAAAGTGATGAGGCCACGCCCGTAAATGTATACATTGAAATATAAATTAATTTCTTTGAAAATATTTAATTTTTTCGGATAATTTTTACCTTTTAAAATTATTTTTGTAAATATTTTTAATAATATTAAATAATTTAAATATAAATTATTCTTCATATTAAGATTTAAATCATTTATTGAAATCAATTGAATGTACATATTGTATATAAACAAATATAAATAACAGACTTGAATCTCTTTGAAATGAATCATTAATTAGTATCTAAGTTATATAAAATAGTGTAGTTGTATTTCTACAAAAAAGATAATAATAAAATGAGTTTTAAGAGATACAAAAGTAAATATAATAAGTGATTACTAATTACTTGTTATCCGCACACATCTATTTTTTTCTGTATTAATTAATGTTATTTTTTTCGTACAATTTAAAAGATAAGTTGTAATTTAAAATTAATATAATCAAAAGTATTGCTTCTAAAAATAATTGCTTTACATGCACATTGTTTTCTTTATAATCTAAATGGCACTGTAGTTTTTGTAGAAGTAATGCTTCTTCTACATTTTACCTTTTAAGTTTATTTTTAACTTCTTTCATCAATTAATATTTAACCCATATTTGAATTAAATGTAATTAAAAAGCACTAAAAAATAAAAAAAAAATGGTAATTTTAAATATTAGTCTAATCACAATGATATTCAATAATCACTGTTGAAGTCAAGTGAACTTGAAAGTTTATAATATGTAGAAGGGGCATAACTTGAGCATTTGACATTTTAATAAGTGTTTCGGCATTATAAAACAAATGTATTACAAAATTTTGATATCGTTTTTGTCACATGTAACTTGGAAAATTTATGACCCCAGAAGAAAATATTTTTTTTTATTACATGTGCTCAAAAATGATAGAGTTAAATTGTCAACTCTATTTTGTCTATTTATTGAATTTTTAGCAACTAAATTCTATATAAAAATTAATTAATTTAATCTGTTCCATATTTTGGTAATAAATTATTTGTTATGTTTCTTTTTTTATAATTTTAATTATTATATTATTAATTAATCTGATTGAAATTTATTTAAATGATTGATAGACTCCTGTTCATTGTATTGTAAATTAATAATCACTAAAATATTCTAAGAATTAAATCAAAAAGTTATCTAGAACCTTCATCAAGACCTGTAAATTTAGCACTTACTTCCCAAAGCTTATGGGCTATTTCTGGTTCTAATTTCTTTTTAGGTTTATAAATTTTGCAATCTCGATAGATATTTCCACTTTCATTAGATAAACCAGTATCTGTAGCACAATGCAGTATAGTTTGTGCCCCCTGAAAAATATTAATAAAAAATATATATTGATATTAATTCTTTTCAAATTTATAAGAAAATAGAAAACAAAATATAATTCCAAAATTTATAATAATTAAATTTATAATATATTAGTCCTTTTGTAGATAACTAATTTTATATCAGACAAAAATCTCTTACTTGATTTGGTGTGCGTAAAAACAGCAATGCTACAGGAGAAAAAAGAACATAGTGAAACCAGCTTCTCTTCACATGTCTGAATAACCCAGTGTAAACAAATCCTGGGCAAACCATGTAAACACTAACTCCAGTTTTTTCTACTTTTTTTACAAGTTCATGTCCAAAGTACACATTTGCTAATTTGGAATTGCAATAACCAGGATTCATGCGTCCACTTACTGGTAAATCTCTTTCGCCGTTTAAATTTGTGAAATCAATTACACCAGATTCTAACAATTTTGAAGTTACAATAACCACTCTAATATAAGATATAATGAATTTAAGTTTTGTTTACATTTAATGCAATATTATATGTAATGTTTTTATATAAAAGAAACAATTATTTTTACCTGCTAGGAGCACATTGTTTCAATCTATCTAATAATAAATTTGTTAGTAAAAAGTGTCCTAAATGATTGACTCCAAAATGTATTTCGAAACCTTCTTTAGTTACATCTTTTTGTTGTAATGGCACATAAACACCCGCATTGTTAATAAGAACATGAATTTCTGGAAAATTTTTTAAGACTTCAGTAGCGAAATGTCTTACTGAGACTAAAGAAGCCAGATCAAGTTCCATAGGAACCTAAATGACAAAATAATAAAATTTAAATTAATTTCCATATATATTTAATACTCATGTAAATTTAAAAGTAGTATCAAGCAATATGTAAAATTTTCACCAATTCGGCTCCTGGTGCATGACTACGAATTTCTTGAGCAGTACTTTTTGCAGCTTGTAGATTTCTACAAGCCAAAATAATAGTTGCGTTTCTCTTAGCTAACTCTTTCACAGTTTCCTTTCCAATACCAGAATTAGCTCCAGTTACAATAAAAACACGACCCTCTAGGTTGCTTTTATTCTTACATCTTCCCCAAGAAAATTCTCTACATTTTCTTAAAAATCCAGCTAGGAGAACAACTGGTAAGATGATGTAACACAAAGTTGAAACCATGTTTTTTGTTGTAACGGTGCACTCCAATGCTCTGATAAGAAAGTTCTTTGTCAATGATGAGGTACTATTTCAAAATTTGTGATAATATTATGCGCATTTATGAATTTCATTTGTTTACTTTTAGCTTGATAGTGCAACTTGTGAATTTGTTTTTTTTTTTTTTTTTTTTACAAGCATGCGTTATAAAAAGAAATTTTATAACTATAAAATTAATTTTGATATAATAATCTAAAAAATGTTTTTTCTTACAATTAAAATATTTCTTCGAAATACAGTATAACTGTTTTCATGTCCTTTATGAAACTTACTTTGTTTTAAGTTAATATAAAAATGAAAACCTGCTTATTAATAAATAAACTTAATCTGAATAAATAATATTTAACGTAAAAATGACTTAAACATTTTTAGTCGCAGTCGCGGCTTTTATTTGGCTGGTTTGGCACCCGAAACTATATGTTATTGTTCTTTATTGGTAGGGCATGCGCATTCAAGATTGGAGCTGATTGGTCGATCATTATAGCGCTCTTTTCAAAGCAAATGAAGGATGTAGTTTTCAGATATTTTTTATTTTCCTGAAGTCTTCAACTTTTTATTAAATTATATAAAATGCATATATATCTATACGCAGTGACGGAAACAAACGTTTTTATTTCTGTGGCTCCGAGGCATAACGACATAAGTCCATTTTTTTGAAAATCGGGAAAACCTTGGATTTTGTATCTT
>UXGD01002630.1:0-24855 GCA_900474315.1 Torymus auratus | reverse complement strand
ATTCCTTCTCGTTGTCTGTCAACAAGTAGTCTGGACTTCCCCATCGAAATAGGACTAATTCCTCAAAGGCGTAGTTTATAACTAGGCCGTAGCCTAGTAGTTACTTAGTTAGTGCTCTTGGACCGTAACAGCAAGATCTTTAGTTCATATCCTAGAGATAGCAATTTTTTTTTTTTTTTTTAATATAAAAGTATTCTAGTATCTATATAGAACCTAATCTATAAATTTACTGAGATTGAACACATTTGTCCGCATGAATCGTAGAGGGCGCGCACGGTGGCCTCCATGCCGCTGACAGCTAACCGCTCGTAGCGCTACAGCAGGCCGCCAACCGCAGGATGCCGGCTGCTCAATGGGTTCACTCACCTCGTGCAATCTAGATGTTCCAGAAACCCCATGGGGGTTCCGGGTTACTTGGGTTAACTAGTCTCTTAGAACTCTAGAAGATCTCAGAAACCCTGTGGGGGTGCTGGCCCACTCGGGTTAACTCACCTCGTGCAATTCTAGACCTCCCCTCCCCCAAAATCCAGTGGTGGTTCTGGAACACAAGGAATTCCTGGAAGTGTTCCAGAACCACCACTGATTACCGACTTGCAACTTATTAGTTATCTAGTCGTGGTTTACGAAAGTGATAAATGATCAAATGCCAGTTAAATTCTGTCAATAAAGATATTGTCCTAAAACTAAGCAGTTTATATTTCAATGAATGTAATATTGATTTTTCTCCATAAAACTCCATGTTAAATGCATTTTATGTAGATAGGAGGATAGATAGGTAGATACATGTCCTTTATTTACCAAGAGGCTAAATTAAAAACTTGAATAAAAACATAAAATAAAAATGTGCAAGATATAAATTAAAATATACAAAAATAAAATATACAAAATATATTTAAAAAGAAAATAGTCTTTGGTAAAGGACTACCTACTGTTCAGTCTTAAAAATTCTATTATGAACAAGAACTAATTTCTGGTTCGTGCCGAAGTAAAATACAATATGTACCTACAAATAAAATAAATAGATATAAATGTCCTTAAAGCTAAGCCTACGCATGACTCAGGTAGGTAGCATCTGATGGAGATGGCTAGGAGTCCCGATCGAGGAGATATTGCCGCACCGCCCTCCTAAATGTATTATATAATGGAATGTAGCGCGGGGGGGGGGAGTTCCAGAGCCGCGCATCCTGAACTTCTGGCTGTTACTGCTTTATGTAGGCGGACACGGCAATCGACCCATCCTGTTCTAAACTAACGAGCTTTCATCAGCTTCTTTGTCACTGATACCAGCAGCAGGCCACTGGCTGCTTGAGTGTCACTGTAGAACGCCCTGAGTCTGATATTCTCAGTTGTCACTATTTTGGGATCGACAACTCAAGTAATCGCCTGTGCTACCTCTTTCGCTGTTGTTGTCGTCTAGATCTTTGATATCGATTGCTTTCTAGAGGGTCAACGTTTATATTGCTGACCCTGCCTGGATGGATCAGACTAGTGTCTGCAGTTTATGGGTCACGATTCTAGGCTTGTGTATTTCCAAGAGCAATTCTCCTGTTTTGGTACTTCTGATGCGGGTGACCCTCTTTTGCAGAGCCTTCAACTCAGGTGCCTTTTTAAGAGTTCCTAGGAATCCGCGCACATGGGTTCACTGCACTTCCTTATTTTGAAAGCATCAGGTCGAGCAGGTCAACATGCGCCTGCACTGCTTTCTCCTTGCCATCATTCTCGGGACTCACAGCTCTGTTGCGTATTCTCTGTTTTACTAGGTAAAAGGAACTTCTCTTCTTTCTTCGCCTTCTTTCGCCTTTGTCTGCTCTCGGTGCCCAGGTGGTGTCATTTCTCCATGCTTTCTGTTCTCCTGTATTGCTTCCCCTGTCTGGAATGGTGGCGACGTCTGACTTGCCCCGTCTTTGCTGGAACTGGCAGTGTTTAGAGCCTTGAGCTCTGGCATACCTTGATGAGTTCCGTTAGGACCCTATTGGTGGACCTTGCCATGTTCTTCAGATCTATATGAATGTTCTTCTTCTCTAAGATGATATCCACCAGAGACTCTACCTTTAGTCTTAGCGCTCGGAAGGCTGCGGCATGCTTCTGCGCTAACCGGTTGACTTCTTGTTCTTCGTTTGTCTTTTGGGATGCAGTAAAGGCCAAGTGATCCACCCCTTCTGCATCAACCTGGTTGGCCAGATCTTGCTTATGCCTCCCACACCCTCTGGCACTCGGTGTGTTAACGGTGAGCCGAGATGGGACGGTTTTGCTCCCACCCGACGATATGACATAGTATGTTTGTACCTAAAACTAAATTTGCGGAATGGTGGCAGTAAATTAGCAATTTACTGAAAACGGCTCGATCTTATGGGCTGTGGAATGTAAGCATTAAAAATATTATGCATCTACTGTGTTTTCAACGCAGATTTAGGTACCCAAAGAGTATGCATATGATCAGTTATAGTTTCTCTATAGTCAGATATCAAAACAAAACGAATATTAATTAATAATGTAATTTTTCAGAATTTATACTCTTATCAATATTGTTAATGTCTATCGTACGAGTAACATCACCCAAAGTATTATCAAATTTTTAATAAATGAACTAATTTATTTTACAGGTTATGCCAGAGTTGAATGCACGAGACCTCTGAGGGGAAATGAATTTAAGTGAAGTTCGAAAGATATAATATTATTTTAATAAAACTATTTTATTTTCATATTTTTTTATTATTATTTTTTTTTTATTTTGATTTCACAGCTATACGAAGTCCTCTTCAATGAGTCTTATAGATACCTCTATACTGCTGCACTAGTGAGCACTTTGAATTCACTGTGTCGACCCTTATAGTGAACTCGCGCAGCAATGGGAACCTACAGTTTACTTAGTCTAAAATAAGACCGGCACTATTGACTACATCAAAGAAGGCAACAGTAACTCCATACTAACTATTATTTTTACGCGGAAATAAATAAATTTTGAAACCATTTCTAAAAATAGCTTTTTATTATTTGTAAATAAATCCCAAGAATCCATAGGTAGAATTATTTATTTTTGTGCAGAACTTTAATCTTTTACCTAAAGTTACCTTAGAGCAAACAGCTCACACAGCATCTATGCTAATCCATAATCGGCTCGTTTAAGAAAAAATTCCACTACAAGAAGCCAAAGAGAACAACGAGGAGGCGGCTCGAAGGGCATATAGGCGGTGGCTCATGCTCGCGTCCGTGCGCGCGCCGCCTCCCGGGCAATTCGGTTGCACCGATAATAATATTCCTCCCGGCGGCCGTGCGCGCGCTCGCTCTTTCTCTCGCTCGCGGCCTGCGCCGCCACCACTCGCTTATAAATCATCGACGGGGGATAATCGACGCCATTTAATCTCGATCCTATCTCTGCCGCGCTCGCTCGCGCGCACCGCGCTATTATTACGACGAGCGAGCGCGCGAAAACTCTTGCGCCCTCGATGAAATCTCCCGGTTCTCGCGGAGCGTCGCGGCAGAAGCAGCAGCAACAGCAGCGGCAGCAACAGCTTAGCTTAATAAAAAGACTCGCGAAATTAATTACGCGAGAGGTGTGCGTTCGCGCGCACGTGACCTCGGGGCTTTTAATTGAAATGCGCGCGCCCGATTAATATGCCCGCAAGATGCGTTTTCGATGGCCTACAGATAAGGGCTCAGGCGCGCGCTGTTAATTTGTCAATCAAGAGTATTCAGTTACCAACTCCGTGTACACGCGCATCGTGGATAAGAGATACTGCGCGCGTATATATACGCGGCCGACCGTTTAAGTGAGTGATTTGTGTATAATTTTATTCAAAATGGACAAATTGCGAGTGTGGGAAGAGAGTGTCTTATCTCCTACCTATTCGTGACACGTTCCCCTTTTTATCAATATTTTTTTGGCATTTACGAAATCACAACCTGTTATAAGGCTGTTATAATAAATTAAGTTTTTTTTCAATTATTTAAAATCGTAAACAATGTCTAGTGAATAACTTTTCAAGTTTAATCATTTTCAAGAATTTTACTTCGTTCATTTTATACGAAGTATATATACAAAAACTCTAACAATCATGATATTATTTTGTAATTAAACATTTTAAAAATATATAATATTTATCTATCTTATTAAATATGATCCTAGGCATAACTATAGATAAAAAGTAACCCAACCAAACTTGTACCCTCGTGTAAGGAGGGTAAAAAAACAATAAATTCTTCTTAAGTCGATCGTTGACTGATATAGAGTTAATAATCTCAAAATTCGTCACATATTAAACAAAAAATAAGTATAATTTCATAACCATACAATTGATTGAAATCGCTTTATGAGTTAATGTAACAGAAAAAGACATTGATCGGAAATATTTCATCAAATAAAATGCCATTTCAATTATCGATCAATCTTATATATTGCTTCAATATTATTATTTCGAATGAAATGCACTGATATTGTACAAAAAATACTCTTTCTATGATTTCGCTCCCCTGGTAGAAACATCAGCACCGGGAAATAAGGAAGTTCTGTTCCTCAGAGAAAAGAAGAGAGAGATATAGTAGGGTGAAAAGCCGTAAAGAGCGCGTAAGATCACAGAGGCTCGTGCGCGCGAATAAGACGACGCTACGACGGCATCGGCATCGTCCACGTGGAAGAGACGAGGAGGATGGAAGGAGCGAACGAACGAAACCCAAGAGATGGAAGGATGGAGAGAGAAAAGGCAAAGGCGCTAGAAGAAGGTGTCTCGGATATAATAGAGTTTCCTTTAGTCCCGGAGTAAAGGAGATTCTTTCTAATTTATCTCGCGCCCTTTCACGTCGCTCCCCGGCGAGAGAGAGAGAGAGAGCAGTTCGACCCGTCGATTCTCGAGGATAATATGAGAGAGGCGGGGGTACGCGCGTTCTCAGGGCTTCCATTACTTTTCTAACGACACACAACGCCGACAAGCCCGGGGTAATGAGAGCAGCGGCAGCAGCAGCAACAGCAAGAATAAGAAGAAGAAGAAGCAGAAGAAGTAAATCATCGGCTATTGTGAGGTAATCCCCGGGTATTGTCTGCTCTTGCGCACCTCGCGCGATGCATTATGTTATTGGTGACGGCGGCGTTGCAGCCTCGCGTAAAAGGAAAGGTCCCCGCGGGGACTCGAGTTTATTACATACACATATACACACGCCGACGCGCGTATATCGTTTGGCGCCCGTGCACACACATATATACACGAGCGCCTGCGCGCGCGATGTACTTTGTTTCGGTCCTCGTTAGACGTAATCGCGCGCCTAATAATGGGTATCGCCGTGGAATCGCGTTGTATATTTTATATTCCGAGGAATCTCTGCTCGCCCCGACAAGTGCTGTGGGTAGGGAGTACATAGACAGGTAGCGTATACGTATACGCGTGGAAAAATTATAGAGGTGGAGATATTGCCTTTTGTATTATATGTATTGGGACGAGATCGAATGTCGCGGAAGGTGAGATTTAAAGTCTAATGAACGTATTTTGTTTTTGATATACTTATTGCTATTACAGGAGTATATACACCGCATTTTTTTATAGTACACCTGCATGCCACAAAATATCGTGAATTATATATCAAGGTAAAACCACTTTGCAGTGCCTTGAAAATAAAGTAAATGACTTAAAACTGTTACATTCAGTGCACATATATTTATAAAGTTGTGTATTTCTTTTATTTTTTCCCCCTAATTGTCAATCAAATATACCCCCTTTATGATCAAAAGATTATCCTCATGAAAGTTCTCTATAAATATTTATTCTGAAGAAGTCTATAAACAACGCATTTGTCACCCATAAACTCTCCTAACATCCCCATTAGCTCGAAAAGCAGGAAGCACTCGTGCGCACTCTGATATAATTTCATTAAAAAGCTCCCTACAAAAATGCCAACCGCAGCGTATTCCAACTCCCTCCCGTCCTCGCACTCGTATAGCGAAAAATTCACGCGCAGTTTCTATTTAAAGTCCGGTATACAACTATCTCTGGCACTGCTCCCTATATACCCCTACCCGCGTCCTCTAAGTTCCTATTCGTGTTTCGCGAGTGTCCCATAAGACCGGAGGCGACTCTAACCGTTTCAACATTATCGAGCTACTCTCCGCTCGACTGCTACCACTACACAGAGGCACCCACGCGGGAGTGAGAGAGAGAAAGAGCGAGAGCACGGAAGATTTGCCATCGCAAATGGGGAAACGGGTTCCTCTCTCCGTCGTTTTACAGCGCATTCTATTACCCGGACTGCAGCAGCGCCGCGGCGAATGTATGCACGCGCGAGGTCTAATATTTATATGCGGCAGCGGCGAGCGGGCAATGTGTTGCAGAGAGCGCCCCGCGGCATTTACAGTTGTTGTCGGCGGCGCCGAGGTAGCGGGGATGTCTCGCTGTCGGATACGAGGCGCCGAGATAGCGCCCCGGATAAGGGACGTAAAGTTGAAATTTCATCTGCGAGAGCGCGAGCGCATGCAGGGGACATTCCCCGGGACACAATGCTCGCGTAACGGTGCGCTCGCGTTATTGTATTGTTCGGGGTATTGGGAACTAGTTGTCCGCTGGAAAAGTGTGTGTATGCGCTAGCGAGTAGTAGCGTTAGATATTGTTTTTTAGTGCTTACTCTGCTAACTTTGGATTGAGATAACAAAGTAGGGAGCTGGAACTGGTTACATGTTTGCAAATGTTCTGGATATATTAACATGATATTTTTCTAAGAGTCCAATTTAAATTTTACTTTTTATCCTGCGATTAAAGTTCGTTTTTTAATCGCCGTACTTATATAAAATTATAATAAAAACATATTCATTTAGAAGCTTGAACGTACATTAGAAGGTATTTTTGAAATAACTCGATATTTCAACGCTCTCTTCTGAAAAATGGAGTTCACAAAAAGGAAAATATTTGCCTTGAATCTAAGTAAATGAGAAAACACTTTTAACTCAGGGGCACTTTACGAGCGCTTAACATCGGTTCTGATTGTTTCGAGTAGCACAATATCTCAGCGCACCAAGTGCTCCTCCACGTCAAACGTATCGTCCGTTTGTTATACACACTTGGAAAAGCTTTTCGTTCTTCCGAGAAACGTACATTTTCCCGAAAGCACCTCGACGTCACGTGCGCATCCAGAATGAGAGAAGAGTTGGGGCGCGCGTGGGCAAGGTGAGGGGAGACACGTGTTTACCCGAATGATCGGCAGTTTCCTCAACAATTGACATGGCCAGTAGCAGTAGCAGCGAGTTCCCGTTCCGTTAGGTCAACCCACTTTGATCCGCGCGCGCGCAGCTATCATATGCCTAACGATCGGCGCAGATAACGACGTGTGATATAACGATCTCCGTTCGGCCTGTCGGGAGATCAAACGCAGAGAGTAGCAACAGCAGTAGCAGCTTGTGTATATATACCGTTACTGCTCGCTCGCTGTTTTCTTTGGGAGCGCGCTACCGCGAATGCAGCCACATCTTATTGTTTATTCCGCTTCTCATTATATCGCCGTGCCAAATCGAACGTATGCGCCTGGCAAGTAGTGCTACTAGTGTATAGATACTGCGCCGGCTGATGCCTTCGCCGCGATTTCGCGATACGCGTGTAAGCAGTCTTTCGGCTCTTGGATAGCTAGCTGGCAAAATAATTTGATGGGATTGCTTGTAAGCGATATCGGCGCTGCTGTCAAAACTTCGAACTGGTACAAGGAAATCTGAATTCACGTTTTACAACACTATTTTAGAACTCGACTATAAAGTTGTTGACATTGTGTATTATATTTTTACCTCACACAAGTGTACAATCTATACAAAATTTTAAGAAAATCATAGGTCAACCAAAATTGTCGAATGTAGATGATCATCATCTTCTGTGGTTAAAAATTTATTAGTAACATTATATAGAAAATTGAATTATTATTTAATTATATAGTTTAAAATAAATTTCCTATTTCTATATTTTAAATAAAAACATTTAGTGTTTATAAAATATATAACGAAATAGCATAGAAATATTTTAATTACCACGTTTCATTTTAAATTATATTTAATCTTCTAAACTTGATTCTGTTAAGATATTATCATCCTCTTTGTACCCGGTAATTGGCATATGGCTGATAATTGAGACGTTAACTTTACGAGGTTGCTTAAAGATTATTGTATAGTATAGAGTATATTCGTAAAAAACGAAATAAACGAAAAAACATGGGCTAATAAAATTAAATCTAACAGGAAAGGAGTCCTCAAAGGCGCACTAAACTTAATTTTTCATAGAAAGCCAACGGCAAAGAACGCACTCCTCTATTGAATTTACTGTTTCGTCAGTACACTATTACATCGGGAGATTATGCAAATGATTGCGCCTGAAAAATCTTCTTGATCCTAGTCGCGCGTGTACACGCGAAAAGCTGAGTCTGATCCCGCATCGGACTACCCGCGGAGTTTCGCTGCATCCGAAGGAAAGAAGGAAAAAAGGGAATCATTCTGGATATCCACTCTTAATTAGAAGCGACGTGGCCGGCAACAGTTGCCATCAAACCGACGACGACGACATGGACAACGAGCGTATAAAAGCGTGGACTGGCAACATAAAGGCGAAGCCAATCTCGCCTCTCATCTGCGTGTTCTCGTTGCAATCGCGTTGCCTACTTTATCGTCTCCCTCGCTGTCGGGATATGGAAAAGCTTAGCGCCGTATACACCCGAGGACGCGCCTTCGCGAAAATCACCGAACCCGATGACATTTTATGCAGCGCGGATAAACCGCGTATTTGCCTCGTTATTGTAAGGCAGGCCGATAAGTTGCCTTTGAGGATTCTATTCGCGATGCGCAGGAATCCATAAAATTGGCGACGGAGACGAGAGAGAGCGAGAGGTATTCCGAGGCTTAGAATAAAGTTACTTTCAGGATAGAAATATTCTTAGTATCGAATTCCCGGGGAAAATATTAAATGCATAATTCAGAATTACCGCGATAAAGTTGTAGTTATGCAAATAATGCTGAAATCACGCCGATCCTATGAAAAGCTATGTTATATAAATTATTCTATGGCATAATGTAAGCTATACTTTCCGTAAGATATTCATTTTGTTTTCGTTTCTAATCGAACTTTCGTGTTATTTTAAGATTATGTTAAATTTACTGCCTACAATCACGTTTAGATAGACTTTTCGATTGATTCATCTAAAATCATAATTCGTTAAAGAAAATATTGTATCGTTAAATTGCTATTTAAATTACCTCTTTTTTCTAGTCTAAAATCATAATTAAATTATTCTCTTGAATCAATTTAATTATACGTGAAAATTTTGAAAAACTAAACCTCGATGAAATCGAATGCCTATAATAAAATAACTTCAATTTATGGTAGATGTTAATGCATACCATTTACAATATTTTTATAATTTAAAAGAAATCTGCAATAAAAATAGCCGAAACATTAAGTATAGCTTGAAGTAGACAGAGAACTTCTTTAGTCAGACAACTTTTTATTTACGTTTACATAACTTATCATCCTCTCTTTTATCTCACTTTCACTTCTTACATTCTGCACACGTTGTCGAATTATCAGAAAGAAAAGATTAAATTTCAACGACAGTCAGCCATTTTTCTGAAAACTTTTAGCCGGAGCATCTCGATCGAGCACTCTAATTAAAGGATCTACATACGGAGAAAGGCACATCCTTGTACACACAGTCGGCTCTCTCGCTCACAGAATCCATAGAAAGTTCATCGGACCGTATCTCTATACGCGCGTGCGCTCTTCCTTGTCCCCGTCGACTCTCTCCATAGAGTCTCGCGTATACGCATTGTACGAAAGGGGCATAAGGAAGTTCAAACAATCCAAAAAGGAGAAACGCGCTTGCGCGCGCGAAAAGGACGCGCAGATATATCTAAAATCGGATAAAACCGGCACCTCGCCGCTCGCCACTAACCCCACACTCGCACACGTATACACACTCTCTCCGCTGCACTCCATTCTTATTATCGGAATCTGTTCGCACGTCCGACGATTGGCTTCGACATTTCCTAGCGGTGCTGCAGCGCGCGACGCGCCGTATACCGGCTTAACACCGTGGGAGTGCCCTGGCCCGTTGTTGTGCGCGCATGCATCGTACGGACGACTTGCTCGAGGCGCGAGAGGCCCGCGTTATCTGCTGCGCGCGTGTAGGTATATGCATTCGCGCGCGAGCGGCACTTACGGAATATTTTTAATCGACACCGATTGGTAGCGCGGGGAAAGGGATTGTCGATAATGGCGAGACGTAAAGAGAGAGGGAGAGTGAGATCAAGGCACGTCAAGTCGTTCGTGCGTTCGAGGCGAAAGATTCGCGTCCTTATTTATTATCAATTTCAGGAGATTAGGCCTTAATGGCGTCTTGTTTCTCAAACGCGACTGTTCCGCCTGGATGTTGTTATGGACTTGCTGTGTACGTGACGTGCTTTTCGCTATTTTTCGCAAGCTTCGTAGAGCCATGATCATATTTTTATTTGTTTATTTATTTGATAGTGTTGTCGTATGCGAGCAAGAGCCTGCTTTCAAAGCCAAAGAGCAGATGGGTGCAGCACAATTAGAAAGTCGGCGTTACATGTATAATATCTTTTGATTGTGTATATAAGATGCCACATAAAAATTTCTATTCTTCTTTTATTACTCGATTATTCTTTAATCTAAACAATAACAAGAAAACACATACGTGAAGTCGACTACGCAAAGAATAACTCATGTAACTTCTTCAATTGTTACTTTCCTATAATTATACGGAAAGAGAATAAATTCTATAATAAATATCAAAATATTGCTTATCCAGTAACTTAAAATGTAAACACGCATTTACAAAGAATGAATAATAAAATACTACTCAAGTCGACGCAAAGACAGCCACTAACCATATCCAACATGAAATTAAAAATCTTACTTGTAATCCAAGATGTCGTATTATCTCCTCAACTTCTTAAAATCGTTACTCACCGTTACAGCGACTCTCGCGCACACAGGTATTGCACACACCTGTACGCGAGCGCTACAATATTAAGAGACTCGGGGTGGAGGAGCGGGCAAGCCGCCAGAGAGCGAGAGAGAAGTGCAGCGGAAAACGCAGTGGCAGCTAAACTACACGAACTCACGGCGGCGGCGGTGGCGGCAGCGGGTATATAAGTCGGGCTATTATCGGGCTATGCGCTGAGAGCCCTCCGCTTTCATCCGCTAATGGGCAGCTCTAACTCCGCCCGTCTGCCTCCTTTACTGCGTCATTAATACAAGTTGCACATGTCGAGAGCGCCGGTGCGCTACAATAATTTACATGAATGGAATTGAAAATTTTCTACCACACCGAGGAGAAAAAGACACGCGAAAAACTGACGCGTCCCGAAGAGAGAGAGCGCGAGAGAGCGCAGCGAAAGATTAAGGGAGGGAGAGGGTGAAGGCAAAGGCGCACCGGGCAAAAGCAACGATGGCGACCAGATGCTCGCAGAAGGGAAATAGAGAGGAAGAGAGATGACGCGCGGCGAAGAATCTTGTGGCATTTTGCGTCAGTAATTATATGTAAAAGACGCGCCTTACCTTCTGCCCGAAAGGATCCGCCCGCGCTCTCACTCTCTCTCTGTCTTTCAGGGCTCGCAAAGCTAACATCATATACCCCCTCTTGCTTCTCTTCGTTTTTTCCTTCTCTCCGTCCGCTGCCGTCGGCGGCCACCACTCGCCCCTCCTTTTTATGTTTTAATTTGTGCGCGCGCTCGCCAAGTGTGTCCGGCTGACTGGGGGATTCACCTACGCAACGAGACATCCTTGGCTCCCTTTCGTCCCCCCGACTGATGTATGTGCATAATGCGCGCGCGCGCGCGAGGCACCCGGATCGTCTCGAGACGAGCCGTTTTAAAGAGACGACGGAGAGAGTCATACGTGTGTGTGTTTATATGCGCGCGTGTCTCTTGAGTTTTTTGTGACTTTTTGGAGGGAAGTAAAGTGCGGGATGAGATTTTTTGCGTAAGTTATGGATAATAAAAGGGGAAAGGATTTGCGATGCGTGGTTGAGGATAAGATCTAGGTGCGTCTTTGGACGATTACGGGGATTCAGGAATATTGGAGAACGTGGAGTATGCCACATTTTTAAAAATTTTCGTTTTATAGGCGACAGTTACGTGATTTCAACGAGAATAGAATACCTGTTATTGAAAAAATAAAAAATGAAAAATCTTAGACTATTTTAACTTGCTAGGAGAGGCTACGAACTCTGGATCACGGATTTGGCTCAAATTCTGCGATATGTTTTTAGATGTAGAAATATAGAGAAAGCTGCAATATTAGACAATAGACCCTAACGCTCAAAAAAACTAAAGTTCTGCACCCTTTTAGCTTTATTTCTAAAAAAGTCTTGTAAAAAGCCTTTTCTTAAAACTTAAAACGAAAACTATTTAACTTGAGAATGTATTACATATCATTTCAAGTAGAGAAAATGAAACTAGAGAAAACAAGCTTACATTTATTTTATTAAGGATTAAGAAATGTCGATTCCTTCCAAAGTTATGAACGTTTGAAATAGAGCATCGAAAATGCACTATTTAATCCCTAAAATTAAACTGGTCGACTGGTCAACACACAGTCTTTAGGTCGTATTTTTTACAAGTAATCCAATCGATTGATTAATTCATTATTATTTAACGTTGTAATAAATTTTGAAATATTTGCATTTATAATGAGAATTAATGTCGAAAATAAACATTCAAAATGTAATTTTTAATAAAAGAAGGGAAAGTTGAAATGCATTACACCAGGTAAGTAAATTCAATAATAATTTATCTACTTTGCATTTAAACATAAATACTGCCCGCTGCTCCAATACGTGACGGCTGTGTATCTACAAAGTCATTAGCCATTTGTCATGAGCCGCATACAACTTGTTAACTCCATGTTGCTTCGACCATTTCCTACTTGTTTTTTCTTGTCTAATGACGGGCTCGAGTAAAAATGCGTTTGCTGAACTTTCTAATATTTATGAAAAAGTAATTTTGCTAAAACAAGTGATTTATTGTCAGCATACTTTATATTTTTAATACAAAATAATTCTCTAACTCATTTTAAGCAACTGTAATTTTAACACGATGAAAATAAGTTTCTATTCATTAAACTCCCTGTTTCACAGCAACTGTTAGGACAATGATTATTTAAAACGAAACAAATCCATACAAGTCTCCCTCCGCTCTCGCATTAATTTTTCAATAACCACACAACTCTCGGCATAAATCAATTAAAAGACTCGCGATCCTCGGGCCATGAATCAGGCTCCATCCGTGCGCGTGCGTTCTGCAGCCGCGCAAAACAAAAAGCGTAAATCCCGCGGAGCCAGCACGAAACCTCTCCGCGCACAGCGGACAAAGGAGGGACGACGAGGAGGAGCGCGAGGACGCGCTCTCGAGAGGGATCGACGAAATAAGGCGAGAGCTCGGGCCGCACGCGAAACAACACCGGACGTACGCGCGCCCCTTATTATGCGCGACGCCAGCATGCGCGCGCGCGAGTTTAAAGCAAATAATGTCGTCGTAAACCAATCAGCCGCGCCGGGAGAGAGAGGTACACATCCCGCCTACGCTGGGCGCCCCCACGGCTCGCGTGCAGCCGCGAAAGACTAATGGCTGAGCGGCCGCTGAGCAAGTAGGGGGAGAGAGAGACGGGCGTTTAGGATTTCTTTTTTCGCGGCCTCTCTCGCATCCCTCGGAAATCCTAGTCGCCTGAGCGCCCGCCGCTGGACTGTCTCTCTCCCTCTCGACCTTACGCCTTTGCACCCGAGGAGGGGAGAGGTCACGACGAGCTTGTGCACCGCAGTCGTCTCCTGCTTTTCCGGCATTCCGGAATCCCTTATGCGCGTGCTGCTCGTTCTCCCGCACGTTTATATATACGCGCAAGACACTGACACAATGTGCGAGGAGAGAAAAATCGCCACGTGACCGGATCCGCAGCCGCGATCGATTACGTGTTGCGCGAGCTTTGCCCTCCGAACAAGCGACGAGCAAACTCGAGAGCGAGCTTTCCGCACGTATGCTTCTTTGCATTTCCGCTGCTTTAATTCACCGAGTGTAGAGAGCGGAGGATGTGTCGCGCTAGCTAGAATTAGATTGGCGAAAAAGGATACCCTCCGCTGCTGCTCGTGATGCATTTGCGGCAAATATATTCTGTTCAAGTACGTTGCACGGGAATGGCACTGTGTAGGGAAAATATTCTGTCCAATTATTTTGGATTATCTGAATGTGCGTCCTGAGAAGCAAACATTGTGTTAAATATATTTAGTATAGTTCGCCATATATTATTTGTATATATACCATAATAACTATATGAGAAATCAAAAATCCGCGCGAGTAATTCACCGCCTTTTTCGCTAATCGCATCATGTAACTACACAATTCGTATTCGCCCTCGACTCCATACAAAACGCGAGACTCGCAGCGAAGTATAAAACACGCATCCCGACGCGTGGAGTTATTCCTGCTTGCAGTCGCGCCAAAAAAACTCACATGGGCTCCCTCTCTATATATATACGAGCTGAAAAAGCCCCGCAGAAAGTACAGTAGAGTACCGCGTGATAGTTCCAGGCTCGCGCGGCGATCGTTAAAGGCTCGATAGCGCACGAGTCACAATTCAGAAGCATAAAATTATATGGTGTTATTATTCGCCCGGGGAATTAATGAAACGCTCGCGTGCTCATCCAGGAGGGAGAGAATATAATTCCACATTCTTTCGGGGGAGAAGAGACGCCGCGGCGAACACGAGCAAGATATCACTGAGGCCGAAAGAACACGCGAGAGGTCGTAAAATCCGCGTTTCACGAGGCTCTTTAAACAAATGCCCCGGCAATCTGCCGCGTGCGCGCAAGTTTTTCCAAAGCGCGCGCACTCGCTCGCTCCTTTTACAGTGCAATAATGCTCGCTCGGACGCATTTTCTGCCGGCGAGCGTCAAATGTTATGGTTTCTTTCGCTTTTCGCGCGAGACCGAGAGAGAAAGAGAGAAGTTACTATAAACTAGTCGATCACTGCGAATTTTATTTCAACCGGATACTCGCGAGGACTTTTTCTCTTTTCGCTATCTTTTCTTTTTTCGCATGTTGGTAACGAACGGACGTTATTTGTTCTTTTGCGCGATGCTAGATTTTCAATTAGACTTTTTCATCATAAGTCGGGATTTTTTTTTAATCGCGCGTTTAGTTTTCATTATACAGGACAAGTTACACGTAATGATTTTTTAATTGATTCGCTACTAGTTCGTATAAACCTTCATGAAAACCATTTCAGAGTTTGAAAAATAATTTTGTTAAAATCGGTTTGATTATATCGATACATAAAAAAAGTTGAAAAACTCGACTGCAGTGTTTCAAAAGCAGTTTAGTTAAATAATTTATTGATACATTTATGCATGTATTCGTAACGTGTTTCTACTCTTATTTCAATATCTGATTTAATAAATTAATATTTATTGACAAAGAAATTGATCAATAATATATCTTATGTCAAACGCGAGCTATTGGTACATATTTGCTAGAATATATAATTCATATTACTGAAGTTATAATTTAAATCTTTACAAGGAAAACGAACAAAGTAACTACATTATGTATAGAGATTAATCAGAATTCTCATCTATACATCTAGCTCATTCCCACCCGTCCATGGGACAAAAAATTCGGCATGAAAATTTGCATATGACCAGAAAAGAAGAACGCCCCATGGAAAGTCAGAAGAGCAAAAAACTCCCAAAACAGCAGCGTCCCTGGACACGGCAAATAAGCATTCCCTCTTCGGCTTCCCTATATATACCCACTATATATACTCACACGCACACGCGTGCATACCTGCGAGTGTATACGACACGGCGCACTCGATGCCTTGTATTCCTACAGGTAGCTATGGCGCTCGTGATGGTAGCACACACGGCTGCCATACGTCAACGTCCATTACACTTCCAACGCCGCTGGCTCTCGCTTTAATGTTTTCGACTCCGGCACAGTCTTTATATCCCACCTTGCAGCTAATTAGCGAGAGCCCAGATACCGAACTCGCCCCTCTCCTCTTCGCGTATACGAAACACATACACATATAGGCGCGCGCGCGCACCTCGGTTCTCTTTGGGGGCCGCTACCCTTCTTTTTGTCTCCCGGTATTTCTCTCTTTCACTTGTCGCGCGAGCGAGCGAGCGAGCGAACCAAAGAGCACAGCTCGAACGTCCAGCCAAACGAGTCCAGCGGCGCAAAATACACGCGAGAGCCAAATTTTTCTCTTCCTTTCATTATTTCTGCCCTTTTCTCTATGTACTCGGGCCGTTTTACCGTGTGCGATGTATAACGAATTCCCTTTTTGCTCGCCGCTCTCCTCCTTTCTCTCCATCCGCTAAATTTTGTCCGTTTTTCTTTCACTCCACCCATAGCTTTTATACAGACATAGACGAATCAAAGAATAAAAGGCTTGGGAGATGCAAGAAATTCATACTAATTATATTCGTTTGTGGAAAAAGCTTATGAATCACAATTTTTATCGCTGACAGGACACAACCATTATTCACCACAGTTAAAAATGTTGTGTTTTGTGTAGTTTGAATTTTATATACACAAAATTTGTGTAGCCTGGGAACAATGAATAAAGTTATGTGTAATTCGTCTATTATTAAAAACGGTGTTTAATACGGAAAGAAGAGCTATTTCAGACTCCGGTGAGGTGTTTTCAGCACTCGTCTCTGTCTCGGGCGCCCTCGACTCCGACTCGTGCAGAACATCTCACCCTCGCTAGAAATAGCTTATTTTCTCCCCTTTTTGCACAATGTACTATTACGTTATATTACCTCTGTATTAATGTACTATTATGTTCTATTACCTCTGTAGCAGCTTGTTGCAAGCGTAGTGTACTTACATATGGTTTTTAATAAATATATCTTTACCTAACCTAACCTCTCATGCTCTGCGACGGCTGACCTTACGTCAAGATCTTAGTCGTCGAGTAATTAACAATCGTGAAAATTATACAATCAGTAATAAAATTTAATTTGCGCATAAATGTTTCATTCGTTAAATTAAGTTAAAACCGCTTGTATTATTTTTCATAATATACTTGTACACCAAGCGCGGACCTACATTAAAAAAATTTATAAATAGATTTTTGTTCCTCTTTATACAAAGTCGGCTTTCATCTTGACTTTCTTCTGTCCCGCGTGATTTTTCTCTTGCCCTTTTATTATACGCGCCGCATAAGCTCATCATTTTGCTCGCGCAGGCGCGCATTTCATTTCACATTTTCTTCTCTGCTCGCTTTTCTTTTTCCATACATACCCTCAACGAGACATCTCTTGCAAATCTCCCTATTGAATATACCCAGAATTCACGCTCGCACTCTCCCACTCTTTCGACGCGCCTTAATTTTTCATCACTGCGCACGCGCGGCGTATACGTCCAGTACATAATTACACAGGTCCACAAAAAGTGGTATGCTGCAGATACTCTACCACCATATGTTTGTGTATTTTGTCCCCCTAAACATGATTCCGGAGTCAGAATTGCTCCTTCACGTTTTGATTTTGAGATATCTAAAGTGTAATATTTTTATGGTATTTTTATAAAGTAAAAATAATATTATCATAAAAAATTTATAGCATCATTTTTTTCTAAAAAATAATTTAGCACTGTCTTATTCCCTTCAAGATCCACTTCGGTTCATCGCTTGACGATTTTACTCTCCGCGATCTAAATAAGTGCTATACTATTTTCAAAAAAAAATTGTTTTCCCTTTATTTTTTTAGATGTTTTAAGTCATTCCCTTCAGATATCGCAAAAAGCAGATATAATGAAGCAATTCTAATCTCAAAATCAAGTTTAAGGGGCCAAAATATATGAAGATAGTTGTCTTATAGTATCTGTAACATACCATATTTTTGTGGGCCTATGTTAATAATTCCACAATTATGTCCGAAAGTTATTATAAGTGTATTATAATTATATTGTAAACTCATACAAAATTCTCACTTTACAAAAAAAGTTTAGAAAAAATAACATCACAAAGCTTCCTATAAAAGAAAGCAATAACATTTTTAACAATTAGATCGTTTTTATCAAGTGTTTTAGTCAAAAAGTTGAATATCTTGAATTCATTACTTCTTGAAGAAATCAGCCTAACTAAAATATTTAAGAGTTCTCTATTATACACGCTGTCGCGGCGAAAGCTCGAATTTTTCTAAACGCTTGGGATTCTGCGCGCTATATTAGCACATACTCTCTCCCTTCTATTTCTCCCTTTATTTCAATTCAATGACATTGCACTGCCCGCAATTCGGATAATGTATATGAGCTTTATGTGGTCCCTGTATACCGCACATGAACTTCTGAAGCAATCAGAGAAAAGAAAGGGAAAGGGAACTAATTAATTTGCTTTTTTCGATCGCAAGTGCGTTATTGAAACTCCTGCGAACGGAAATTCGCTAATGATGTCTAGATAACCAAAGGCTCACAAATAGGTTTCTATTGAAATCTGTTGACAGCAAATTATTAGATCACTGCAATTCATAGAATTATGTTTAATCTGCTAATATTGGCAATGGATGATGTTCAATCTGCAAGGCTTTGGAACGATGAAAAGAATTTTCGAAATCAAAAATGCTTAAAAACTTTTTTAAGATACTCCCGATAAATTTCGCTATTTTAAAAAAATTTAGCGTGTGTTTGTGATTGGGTGATGGTATGTGGATGTATGCGTTTGTATGTGTGTGTGTATGTGCATGTGTTTATGTGTGTGGGTATGTGTGGATGGGTGGGTGTTCACTAGTCGATATCTCAAAAACGTATTTACCGATTTTTATAACGAAATTTTGTATAGAACTTGTTCTAAATCATTAATAAAGATAAATATAGTTTCTAAAAATATATTTTATGTTTATTAGTTGTTCAACAACTAAGATTTGGTAAAAAATAAATTATCAGAACGGAAAATTTAATTGCCCAATACTTCTCTAGTCACACCTTTCCTCATAATGTAATTTACACTTCGCATAAGTTAATCTTTGTTTCCTTACGCTTACGTCATTCAACATGATTCTTTTTGTTCACCTGGTCAGTGTTTTATTACTCAATTTTTGCTTCTAATTGACCAACCCGCCTCTACTGGTTATTACAGTCTGATTTATGGTAAAAACGGCGTTAAGGATAGTGCATTGCTATCAATTAATCATTGGGATGGTCGTTAATATAGGAGAACTAGATATCACGGAAATCGTTTATACACCATCACTAATCTATCGGCCTACGCGCTACTCCACCGACGACAGAAACTTAAGGCCGATATTGAAAAAGACGAGAAAATAAACGCGAGAAATCGGAAAGTAAACGATATAACTAGTTGACGCGCATTTTTCATGGAGACTCCTTCCGCTGGAACAAGATAAATGTTCGAAAATATTCTAAACGGATATGTTTTA
This sequence comes from Torymus auratus, assembly GCA_900474315.1. Classification (NCBI taxonomy): domain Eukaryota; kingdom Metazoa; phylum Arthropoda; class Insecta; order Hymenoptera; family Torymidae; genus Torymus; species Torymus auratus. The sequence continues at coordinate 5,448 of UXGD01002630.1, read as the reverse complement.
TTAATGTTACAGCTAGATTCAGAAAACTTTGCAGCACTTGAAGGACTGATTACTTTTAGATGTTCTTTTTCAACCCAACATAGTTCCTTAATCCCGTTTATCTTCACAAAAATGCATGTGCATTAAAGGTTTAAATGTGCTATTACTTTCTTTTGTAATGCTTATTATTTTAAAGTTACTGATGGACAAGAAACAGAAAATGTTGCACAAATTTAAAACTCCTAATCCGCGTTGATGTAAGTTGCTCGACGCGCACGCGCACCTAATGCACGAATAACACTCGTGGACAAAAAACGAGTTGCTGAGACGGAAAAAGAGCAAAATGAGAGAGAGAAACGAGAAAACTTAAGCAACTCCCAAGCCGCGAAAGTAATCTCGTTCTCGACGAGTCGGCTTAAAGACAGCGAGAGAGGGAGGGTAAGGAGGGAAAGAGAGAGAGAGAAGAAAGATCGGCATCCACGAAGGCGCGTGCGCTACTTATATACACTTGCCTCTCGAGAGTCGATCATTAGGTGCGTTTAGAAAAAGGGCTGGTCGGCGGAAGTTTCATTAGGAAATGGATGGAAACAGTGGGTATATACGCGAATTGGAAAGGAGGCGGTCTGTCTGTCTATTTCTCTCTCTCTCTCTCTCGCTCTCTCGCTTTCTCGTTCTGGCCTGCGCCTGGCCACCGAGCGCGGAAGCGACGCGGAAACAGAGACAGAGTGAGGTAGAGAGAAAAGGGAGCGAGCGAGAGAGCGAGCTTTGAAGCTCGCGATGACTCGGACTGATAATCCATTAGGATCCGTCTACTTAGAGTATAACATCTATTTGAATGCAAATCAATAGGGGAATGGGAAAGGACGGTAGCCAGTAATTGGTCCGGCTTTATTGGAGCCTCTCTCAGTGTCTCAAAGAGCATCTCGTTTGGTCATCTTCTCCATCTGGGCATACGCTCATGCCCCCTCCCTCCGCTCTCGCTCGCTCTCTGTCGCTCCACGCTCTTTCTTGTCTCTCTTTGCTCATTTCCCCCCTTTCCACCTCCCCTTCACCCTCCCTCTAACTCCCTTGCACCGCAGCAGTTTCCGCACTCGCTAGCTCTCTCGCTCGAGTTTTACCGTAAATTAACGAGGTCCGGCGAGTGGACGGACGACCGACGGGTACGCGCGGGGCTGTATGCCACGACAACGCGCGCCATCGGAGAGAAATTAGGAAAAGAGTGAACGAGGAAAAATGGGCTTTTTTCCTTTTACCGCGAGAAAGTATGAGTGCTAAATATAAAAGGTTTTATGTATAAGCGTTCAAGTTTGCCAAAGTTGTAGCTGCAGGTGCACGTATATCCGCTGCTTGCGGTGCGAATTGGATTATGAAAATATTTAAGTCACAAATAGATTCGGCGATGAAAAGTTGTTTTTCCGAACCTATATGCGTTTCACGGTAGATTGTGCTTTAAATTTAACGTATATAAACGTTCTTATTTTTGCATTATACCTGTGAGATTTGAAAATTTTGTCTTTTTTTACTTGAAACCGTTGACCTTTCTTCGAGACTTTGCGTCGTAAAATTTGAGAATGTACAGCAGAAGCGATTTTTTTATACTTTTATAACGATCCAAATAGCTATTATAAATTTTATATTTTACGAGAAAAATAATCGTAAGTCACCGAATAATGTCTTGCAAATAATTTTACAGGCGCATTTTTACTGTATTGTAAATACATATTTATATGTCACTCAATACAAATTCCATCAATAAATATGATATAATACGATCGATTGTAAAAAGTTTATTTTTCTTATACACAGTAGTCATTATAAGTTAAGCTCATTTCAAAATTAAAATACGGCCCCCCTGAGCAAATCAGCACTTTTTATCCCTTATCTTGCAGCGTCTTTCTCTCTCGTCCCGCCTCCTCCCGACAATCACAGTATAAATTCGATGTTTAGCTTTCATCGGCGTATACATTATAATCAGCAAGGTCCGTGCGCGGGCGCGACATCAAAGAAAACGAGAGCGAGTCGTACAAGTCGTACACGCGTGTTTAACAATTTCGCTCGCGCACCGCCCGCAGAATCAATAAGGGGATGAATATCCCGAGCCAATACGCGCGTGTAGACACAGAGAGAGGGAACAGGGAACCGGGCGCTATGTGGCGAAGGCGAGGGCGAGAGACGAAGAAAGACAGAGGAAAAAGGCACAAAGTCTAGACAGCCGCGCGTATAATAATCCCCGCGGCAGGAGTGCAAAACGCGCGTGTGTGTGCGTATATCGAAGGCCGCGTATAGCGAGTCGTTCTCATTCGGTAATGGCTTGTAAGAGGAAACGGGCCGAGATTTATTGGTCGCCGGGGCGAGACGTGTAGACGTATACACAGACGCGCGCGCGCGGGCGCGCGAGTCAACAATAGAGTGGCGTATGTACGCGTGCCGGCCGACAAACGACGGAACGACTCGCTTTCCAATGGAGCATTTCTTTCCGCGCCGCGCGCATACAGCCACGTCTCGCGGGGCCCCGCGTGATTAACGATTGAACGCACTTGACTTCCGATCCGGGACTCGTCGAGAACCAGCGAGAGCGGAAAAGTGCGCGCCGAAAAAATTTAATCTCGCGAGGGCGCGGGCGTTGCTGTATACGCCGCGGGGACTGTTTGTAACTGGCATCGAACAATAACAGGCTTGTTAAGCTAATTTAGTTGTTTTGCGAAACAATGTGCCTCGAAATCACAGCCAAGCCGAGTATTCAAGTACACTGTCGAAAGACTATTTGACGTTTCTATTAATTTTCTCTGTCCTAAAGTTTATGTGTTGTGTGATTCTATAGAGTTAAAGTTTAACGAAATATAAGAAAAAACTATTTATAATCCATTTTTGTTTAAAAGTTTGCTTTCTTATTTCCTCCATTCTATTTTACTTTTTTGCTTGAGTGACAAATGCGATACCATTCTTTACTCCCCTTAAAAGTCTCTCGCCTCTGAGTCATTTATTTACAGTAGCCTGTCAAGTTGTCATTTTGAACTGTTCCGTGCAAATTATACTCTCGATTTCTTATACTAGTATGATTATACAGTAGACTACAGTATAACTATATTAAAGTGTTTAAAATGTGTTGCATTGAGAACGCAACTCCGCTTTTTATAATAAAATAAGAATTAATTTGAATAAGTTTAAATTGAAATTAAAGCTTTATTATAAATCATTCAAAGTTTGTTGCAAATTAAAAAAAAATGATAAAGAAAATTTTCTACTAGAAAGAATTGAATAAGAAATGAGATACATAGGTGCGAGGTAAAGCAATAGCCGACATCTTTATCGTGGCAATAAGAAATCCTTGGCAGTGTATACAACTGCGGGACGAACGGCGAATTGCGCGTGATTTATTCATTGGCAATACGTGTCTTCGACTTTTAAAAGGAGAATAAGAAAAAGAAGCTATTGACCACTACTCACGCGAAGTCCGCGTAGGCCGCGTTATTCTGTGATTTGCAGTGGCTACAGCCGTAAAACTAGGGACACCCACGTAAGATGTGCATCTTACAGCTCCTGCATGGCGAGAAATCGGGAAAAGTAAAAATAACCAAACCGAGAAGTTTTCTTTGATAAGTATCGAAAAACAACAACATATCGCTTTAGTAAAAGTTCAGATTAATAGTGACAAAATATTAAAGAGTTCTATCATTTCCTGATCAAAAGAATCAAATGCGCTACTGAAACGTATAATTTTATGCAAGCACCCACTGTACAATAAATTATAGGTTTCTAAGACTATAAACCGTGTCTATGATTTTCAACTCAGAAAATATGGGTCCTTACACAGAAAAATGGAATAGCAGGAACAGGAAACAGATATAGAATTTAACATGGGTTACTATATCTATATATACGAGAAAATCTTGTTCCCTATATCCGTTCCTTCTATATATAGATATAGTAACCAATGTTACATCTTGTTCCCTATATATATTCCTCGTATAAATATAGATATAGCAACCCAAATTAAATCGTATATCTGTGTGCTGTTCCTTTTTCTATGTAAGGGCCCTATATCGTACTCTTTTTATTCTAACAAAAAATTGCTGTGTGAACGATTTTACCTATGGGCCATTACATAAAGTCGTTAGGAATTAGAACTACAGACTACTTTATGCGGTGACACGGAGGCCACAATTTCGAAATTTTTGTCGGATGGTATGTAGGCGTGTGTTACCGTGCTGCTAAACGAATTTTAATGTCAAATTGTGAAATAAAAATGCTATACTAGCTTGATCTATGATACTCATCTTTAAATAAAATTAGTATCTGATATTGAAAAATATTGACTCTTAAGTTCATTACAATCTTCTTCAATCTACTTCTTCATTGCAGGTGGGTAAAGCCATATAACGGCCCTTGGAAGCGCAGTAGTCTGATGTCATAAATCCAGCTGCTCGCAGGTTCGCTAATAGACGTGACAGCTAACGCGTGCGCGCGATTCTAAATTAACTTCTTCCCCTTTTTCAGCACGTGCTTCTTCCACGAGCTTTCAGCGTTATTCGTCGACTGGATTATGGATTCTCCCGGAAGTTATTTCGTAAACGTCTAATCGAGGAAAAAATCGTCTCCTCAAGCCACAGTTTTATAAGCAGCGCATCTGGTAATTATGCATGTAAATAATGTTAATGATGCGTTTTAAGGACTTCCAAAACCTTTTAATGAACTGCCAACCTTTTCGAATCTATCCCTTCTTCAAGTAATTATAATTTGGTTTATTATAGTATTCCATATACCTACTCTTTCTCGACCACCCCCTCTCTCTTTCTCTCTCTCCCCCTCCCTACGGCTTCACGATATACCAAGATTAATATTGATATTCTATTGTCTTGCCTCAATATTCAAGACAATAATCGGTACAATAGTGGCTTTCGACACAATATAAAGATTGTGGTGTCAAGAATCTCGTCTTATCTTGAAAATAACTTAAAATTTTCTAATCGTAATGATTTATCGAAATAATCATAAATTTATAACTCAATAAACATCGGTAGTTGCTGACGACCACTACTAACGAGATGTTCGAGTGATAACGGTTGGCGAGGCAGTAAGCGATGCACCGCTATATCCCCTCGAGCCGGCTTACTTAGAACGACCCCCTTCCAGCCGTAAGAATTTTTCAGTATTTCTATTTTTTGACTAAAGAAATAATTTATCTTTAACAAAAAATTAGCTCTTGCCATATTTTCATTTGCTCCATCCAGAGCTATTTATCAGTAATACATACTCTTAAAAAATTTGTCATAAAAAGCTAAAATGTGTAATTCTCATTTTTTCACGTTAACGGTAGCATTTCTAAGTTTAATCAAAAAAACTTAAGGTAGAGATGAGAAGAGCAGATAAAACTACACTAAGAGCTAATTTTTGAGGGTCGTTCATTTTTCGGATGGGTCATAATTCGGAAAGGCATATTTCTGATGATCCATAATTCCGAGAAGTCAA
>UXGD01002629.1:0-24868 GCA_900474315.1 Torymus auratus | reverse complement strand
GAATAGTTTAATCGATTAGAATAATAGTAATCGTATAGAAAATTCACACGGTTTTAAGCATGTCTATACTTTACCGAAAAATAATCATGAATTTTACCTACAAGTTTTTAGTTTTAGGTATTAGCATTTTTAATTTTTCAAACTTTTTGCTCAATGTCGACAAGATATTAATGTAAAAATATCAGCAGTTTAAAATTAAAAATTTATTTTCGACTTTCTGCTTTGGCACCACTCTAAACTTTTAGTATACATAATTATTCAGGTTTTTTTTTTGTAAATCAGTCAAAAAAATAATAAACGCTTAAATTTCATTTAAAAACATGAATTATATCAATCAGAGTCCCGAGCAAATTATTATTCTTTTTACTTTTCATCACAAATAAGAATTTTTTCACATTTTACATATAAGCAGTACATTGACAGGTTAAGCTAAACCCATTATTATCATATTTCATACAATTTTATAAAATTGATTAGTTAAAATTGATTGAAATTCTTAATATTTCATTAAAATTTTGTTATTTTCTATTACGTGAAACCATGAGGTTTTTTTATTTTTTATTTTTTAAATTTTGGATTATTCTTATAATTTTAATAATTTTGATCATTCAATATGAACTGTACAACATGTAATTTTGATTTACCACAAAGTAACCGAAAAAATATCGATGCCGTCATGCAGTGGGAAAAAATCCATAATTTACTTATGTTAAAATACACATGCTAAATTTAAAGACATAGTTGCAATACATTGGGTTGAAATTGAATAAAGTTTAAAATCCATCTCTTCCACGTGAGACATCTCAGTCTTCGCAAAGATCTGGATCATCAGTCAACTGTTGAATTGTATCAGTCCCCTTTTTCAAAACAGCTAAATTAACTTCATCGACTGATAAGATTGTTGAAATTCTTTTGTAGTGCCAAATGCCTAGTGATGTGTCGAAAAATTAATTTAAAAATTTTTAACTGCTGCTATTTTTTAAATTTGGTATTGAACGAATAATTTTTATTTCTTGAAATGCATCATAAAAAGATTTTTCATTTATAAAGAAATTTTTTTCATCGGTTAAAATCTCTTAGAGATATAGCAAAACGGTTGAAAAACTAAAAGTGTAGTTTTCGAGCTTGCTTTTGAGGCTAGAAAGCTAAAACTGTGTGGAACGTCATATATTTTAAAGTACTCTATTATAGTTAAGTTTCGGCAAAATCCATGACATCCCCTCCTTCCAAATCCGACTATAGCCTTTATATAATATAATCCAGTCATAAAATGAGTCATTTACATTTTAATTATGCAGCTGTTGCGTCTGTGACGTATTCCTAAAATTAAAATTTATATTCATATTCTCATCAAAATATAAGAGTAAATTCCTCGACGCTCAAAACTTAACACAGCATTATTAAAAAGCTTGTAGCAACAAATAATCTAATTTCTTAGCAACATTAAAGCATATTCTTGAAGTCAGTCATCTTTAATCTGGAAATAAACACACCAGAACTTTGCGAATGTTCAATTCCCAAAATTTGCTGTTCGACTGTGTGCGTATTTTGATACACTTTCGATGCTTAATTTTAAACGTTCGTAACTTTGGAAGAAATCGACATTTTTTAATCCTTAAAAAGCAAATGGAAGCTTGTTTTCTCTAGTTTTATTTCCTCTACTTGAAATTATATTCAAGAGTTTCTAAAGTTAGATAGTTGTCGCTTTAAGAAAAGGTTTTTTTAAAGTCTTTTTTGAAAATAAAGCTAAAAGTGCCCAGAACTTAAGTTTTTTTTGTTCGTTAGGGTCTAATATTGCAACCTTCTACAATATTGCTACATTCAAAAACTTATCCCAAAGTTTCATCCAAATCCGTGATCCGGACCCTGACCCTCTCCTGATATATTTTAACGATGATTAAAATGACACAAAAAATGAGTCGAATTTCATAGCAATTAAAGCAATTATTATATTTCATAAAAATTAAATTTTTCGATACTCGAAGCAAATTATTTATAGAAAACATTAACATTTATCGCCTTGGTCACACAAATCAATGAACGGATAAATATACCAGACCATAATAAACAAATCGCGATATTTACGCCAGGTAGCGCATGACCCATGATGCAATTTCTCGCGCGTATACCTTATCTTCGTGTCACGTATGACTTATATCGCATTATCAGCATCGCGGCGTTTATTTCCACTGCGGACAAACTGACTTCTCATTCCTATAATCTGCGATAGCGATCGAAACCGGTCTAAACATCTCGCCGCCACGTACGTTTAAATGAACCGCTTCAAAATAATCTCCATACCCCGAGAGCTCGAAAGTCGAGCGATCGTCCCGGAAATTAATTACTGTTCACGAGTCCGAAGGATCCCGCCTCCTCTGCTTCTCCGACAGTCATCGCGACGAAAGAAAGAAGGGGCGTGCTCCCATTACCCATCGGAGTCCGTTACTCGCACACCTGAAATATCGCGCACCACTCACGTGTGCGAATGTATATCTATATGTCTTCAGGTCTCTCTGCTCGAGAAGAAAAGAGAGAAAAAACGACGGTCTCCGGAACTCGCAAAGGCTCACATACAGCGCTGTAAGTATATAGACGGTACGTGAGATAAAAGGTAAACGCGTATACACGCGGCTGCCTCGTCTCTCATTCCGCGTAGGAAAATTGATGTGATGGACGACATTGGCTTTTAAAGCCTACTGCTTTCGACGGCGCGTTTCATATATTGTGAAATGACCCGATTTGGGAGTTTCGTGCACGCGCGTTTCAATATAGTCAGTGGCCAGGACGACATGAGCGAGAAACAGGTTCGCGACGAAAGCGTGGATTTGCCTCGGACAGGAGCCGCGGCATTGTAATGAGCAGCTCTCGGGAGTTTTGTAATTCTTGTCGTACGCGTTTTGAATCGCGATTTACATGGATGTCGTGCTTGTCAGAAGCCAGATGGATATCTTTTCGGCAGATTTTATAACTCTCTTAACATTTTACTATCATTTATTTTGCTTTCACAAGGACTTAATTCTTAAAATAGGAACACACTCTCTGTAGTTTCTCGAAAAATAAGGAACGAAACGGTCTATTCAGAGTATATATTTCTACGTGCAGAAATGATCGTTGAAATTGAGACGAGAGAGGCCGCAACAATGCACTGTATAAGCGTGTGTTCACCCGCACAACGCATAATCTCGCAGCCATCAGCGTTAATAAAAACAAACGAGCGGTCGCAAAGTTATCGCGGCATCGAGGAATAAAAATATCTCTGCTGCCCGCGTTCACGGCCACTTTTTACCGGACAGAGACGTTGTGTTTGCGCAGGCCTAGCTCGGAAATTTGAGCCGAGCGCGCGGGCGAGAGGCCCTTTCCGATTCGAGCGCAGGATAAATACGAAACGCGCCGAGCTCAAAGGGGCGCCAACCGGCCTGTTATGACAACGAGGCGAGGCAGAAGAGAGGAAGGACAAGAGGGTAAAAAAGAGGCTGCTCTCTGCGTCAATAGAATCCGAAAAAGCGTCGAGGACGCGTAAACTTTGGCCTGCGAGCTGTATATATATGCGGTCCGGCGAGTTGAAATAAGGGACGGATTAACTCGCTAAATGAGGCGCCAACGTGCGCCTCTGGATCCCCCATATCCGTTGCCGCTCGCTCATTTCTATATTCCTCGAAAGCAATTATCGCAGTATTCAGAAATACTTTAGGATTCAAATTGAATACGGAACGTCCGAAGGTCAGTATAATATCAAGTTTAATGATAATAAAATTAAAGTTTTAATATAATTTCTTATGAAATCTCAAAATATTTACAACTTATAAAACTTTGTTTGATACTTTTGATGATATAATTGCAAGCACATCCTTAAAAAAAATTATTGAACTACCTGGGAATAAAGATTTCTTAAACGTGCTGTCAACATCTGTCACAAATTCTCATTCACACGCTACTTTTCCGTACAGATAAACAAATGTGCAAAAAATCGCAGTTTGAATCAAGTGGCACGCGCGACTCACTTGGGGACATGTATTTTGACTGCGCTCCCAATTGCATAACAATCCTTTACTGGGTAATGAACAGTCGATGACGCTCGAAAGGCGAACGTGTGAATTTCTGTCGCACGTGCGTGTGTATTACGCGAAAAAAATGCGTTCCCATAAGGTGCATGCGTTTAATGATCTTTTGGGGCTTCAATCGAACGGCTGTTTTGCAAAGGTCGTACGTACTCGATAATCATCTGTTCCGTATGAGGGAAACCTCACATGCCGCGAGCTGACATTCGGAACATTTAAATTAATTAATTAAAAGGCCTCGGAGACTGCGGGCGCGCATACGCACGTGCGCACGAGGTCTCGGCATCGAATAAGAAGGAGAAGAAGAAGAAGCAGCAGCAGCGAGGCTGTCTGCAAGTGCGTCCCCGAGGTCCGGAAAAGCATTCCGTGAGAGTAGTAGCATCTGTCAGTTCGTTCGCTCGCTCTCTTCCTCTTTTGCACGTTCGCCTCGGTGCCTTTTTATATACGAGCGCGCGGCTGGCACAAGACGACGCGGCGACGTTCCCATTCACTTATTCGACTTTCGTTCACACGTCGTGTGTGCCCCCTTTCCTCGTCTTATTCTTCTTTTCGCGAGACTGGCTGTCGCGCTCACGAGAGAAAATATACCGTCGTGTCCCATCCGCCGCCAGCCGATTCCCAAAGTTACACATACGCGCTCTCGCGCGCACCATAAGGAGTCAAGGAGGCTGCCATCGCCAAGTTTCGCTCCTATATATATATGCGTGTACATGCCGCTCTTGCAAAAAGAAGGAGAAGTATACCGGCGTTTCCCCATCCGCGAGTCGGGGGTGTAAAAAATCCCGGGAGATTCCGGCTTGTGACGAATCCGGCGATTAAATAGAGTCTGCGCCCGGTTATGTAACTCGTTAGATGGACGGCGTCTACTCGGATATTTATAGAATGCACGCAGGATATTCTCAGTGTTTGACATGTGTAGGAGTAAGCTCGCTTTATGGCCGCGAATATACTATAGGGAGTAAGTTTAAACTCGACGGGCATATTTCTGAGTATACCATGTGATAATTAGCTTGCATGGATATATGGAGATGAATTTTTACGAATTTCATTAATATATACTGATATCAAAGTAATTGACCCAATCATACTGTCCAAAGTCGTTTTATTAAATTGTTTTTTTTTTAATCTCATAAATTCTGAAAAATAATTAAACTGGAATTTTTGCAAAAAAATTTGAATGTATACAACAGTTTTAGGGAACGTGCAGGAGCGAATATGCTGGTGGTCAATAATTATACGAATATTTTGCATTCTTTCGCCAAAAGAAGAAAACTTATTTAACGTAACTATAGACCAAAAAAGAAAAGCCCAAAACCGAAATGTACGCTTTAAACCCTTAATTAATGTTGTCAGCGAAAATATCGAAAAACCGTCGCATTCCTCAATCTCGTACCAAGCAACTATACGCATACGGTTCGAAACGTCAGTTCGCCGTAGTAAAACGACCTTTCAGGTCGTTCGCCAATCGGCAAAAAAGCCCCCACAGCCACTTCAATTACCAAGTATACGCAGCAGCACTAGCCTCTCCTGCTCCTAGAATCAGCCGCAGCGACAAAACTCGCGCAGCTTTATAAAAAAAAAGGAAGGAATTCCCGCTAACGAACGCAAATGCCCATTTGAAACCTCGCGCACGCGCTCGAGCTCCCTCGTCGCAAGAAAAGGCTGCAGTTTTCAATTGCCGCGTATATGTGTACCTATGGCGATAAGAACGCGCGAGCGGCAATTCATCAAAAAGAGCGAGGCAGGCGCGAGCGCGCGTGAAGTCATTCGACGGCGCATAAAGGGCTGCGCGCGGCAGCGCGCATTAAAAGCGCGGCGAACCGGTTAGTCCCGCGGGCTTGCGTTTTATATGCGGCGAAACGAGTCGCGCGCGTCCAGTTTCTTCTCTCTCTCTCTCGTTCTCTCCTTCCGTCTCTCCTTCCCCGCGCGCGAGAGCGAATTGTGAACCCCTTTAGGGATTTCGCTCGCGCGGGTTTGCCTATTCGGGCGATCGCGCCTGCGTCTTCCGAGGAGAGAGCCGCGTGCGCACCCATGCGTATACGTTCTATAGGTACTTATGCTAGATGCTCTCACGTTGTCCGCGCGAGCACGAGAAAGAGAGAGAGAGTTGCACTTGTCGAGGGGGGCTTTTTAAGTGCCGCTAAGGGAGAGACGTTGCCCGTTCTATGTGCACGCGTGCACGTATAGCTAAAGCGGTATCGGCGAGAGAGCCTATTATATATACGCCGATGCAAATGCCGTGTTCAAAGTTGCGTTTAGTTAGCTAGCTATATGCGGCTAACTTCAATTTTAATTTTTTGAGAAAAGGATGTGGAGACATGGACATCACATCACCGAATTCACACAAAGGTTACGTCAAAGATTATGTACTCTTGTTAGTGCGCTATTACGAATGAAAAACTGAAATATTTCTTAAAATACAGCACTTGACTCTTAAAGTATAAAATTAGATGAATTATTACTGACAGTTCGGAGAAATGTTACGGGAAGAGAAAAAATTTCGCTCAATGACATAGACACGCAATTAATCACTATAGCGTGAAATCCCCACACATGTGTGTATCTGGCGACGTGTATGGTGAACAGAATGCTAATCTCTTCTGGTTAAAACAATCTCTCGAAATCTTTAATGTGGAGCAAATCTGCAATTTTTCAACATCAACATTAATTCATCAATTTGTGTCACGCTAGACAGCTGAAAATTGTTACGTAATTGTGTTAAATCATCCTTGCTATCCTCTTTTGTTGTACAATTTTCTTTTTGTAGGGATAATGATTAATTAACGATCAAAAATTGTACTTAAACTTTAATTTATAGGCACTTAATCATTTTTCATTGCTAGTATTATTCTATAATATGGATTAAATAATGATACTAGGACAGCCAACATTTTTAAATAAAAATAAATATGTGAACGTGTTATATGCAAAATATGAAAAAATTATATATGCTAGACGTTAAAAAGCCATTTTCGCTGAAAGGTAGGGAATCTTTGCATAAGCATTAGCGAGCGCACGTTGCCATTAGCTCGAAATGAAGGGCTCGTCCCTTAATCTTCGGTTATAAAGCAATTGACTCCTAAGCCATCGCTTTAATTATAGAGCGACATCCATGAAGAATGCCGCAAAAACACTTTTGGCTCGCTCCGAATTCCTCCCCAAAAAACAGCTCGCGACGACGAATATCCCACACACATGTGCGCGCACGCAAGGTATATGCTCGAGGCTTTTTGCGTCGGCGGGTCCCCGAAGTTACGCGCGCATTCCCCCGTCCGTCCGTCCGGCTCTCGTCGCGTCCTTGTTCCTCGTCTAGTTTTTAACGAGCGAAGGAGCGAGGCTACCGTGATGCCAAGAGGAGACGAAGGAGTCGGCTCGCTTGCTGAATTAAAGCCGCGCGACTACGACGACGAAAATAGTTTCGTTTTTTTTTCGTGCGTGAGGGAGAGGCCGAGAGAGAGCTGCCTTCCAGCGACGTTATTTATTATGCGTGGAGAGCCTTTTAAAAAACGAACGCACACTGGCCGTTTTGTAGCTTCGATGAAAGCCCTTCTTCTGCCGGGCCTTTTCTCCTTTTCGACAGACTTTTTAAAGTGAAATATCTTCGCGTAAAGTCTGGGACTGGCACCTGTAAAATGGATTGCATCGTTCGTTTAAAAAAAAGTTTATGTATCATTGAATAGAATAATGCTTTGAAGCCGAGACATTTAAATTTTCTTAGTCGTGTACAAGTCTTACGGGAATTCGTTTATTCTATTGAATATCAGTTATTCAAATTCAAAGATAACAATTACAATTAAGAAAAGTGTAGATTCTGCAAAACTAAATTTAGTCTATGACAGATTTTTCACCGCAATATCTGTAGAACCAAAGTAGTTTTCGGAACGTTATCTGAAACACTATACACGCAATCACGAAGAAAAATATACTTTATGTACGAATGTAGTCACGCAGTCACTCTCGGATTTCCAACGTTAAAACGCTCGACAGATATCTCTTTCAAACAGTTTGAGTGCGATATGGATTTTCTAGGAAGAGCATGACGCGATTTCAGATCTTTATTTATACGAGCGCGACACGTTTTAAAATTCCAAGTTGTACTCACGTGCTGTAAGCGCAAAGCTTATATTATAGTTATTTTTCTTCCTCCTCACTTTAATCGCCGCGCGCAACGCACAAATTTCATGATTTATCCGATCGACGTGGCTAGCTTACGTCTTATGCGTTGGCGCTGCGCACAGAATTTTTTATTTTCCTCGACAAACTACTTGGCATTCGAACCGTAAAAAACAATAAAACGCCAGGGAATGAATAAATTATTTCATATATTATTTCTGTTATGACCTCAAAACTTGTTTGGCGATATAATTAAAATTGCAAAACACGATATTTCTTTTGAGGATTCAGGGTATTATAAAAATCTATACTTACCATAAACTCAAATTTATGAACCCAATTATGCAAAACAATTTTTTCGTTATGTGTTAACTATTTTCTCGGAATCACTATCGTTTACTCATTTTTAACAAAGTAAATAAATTATAAAGTTTATAAGCTAAGTTAAAGTAATGTGACATATAGCTAAAACACAAAAAGGCTTATTCCTTTTTTAACAAACATTCGGCAACAGTAAACTTTATTAATCTTTAATTTGATAGATTGAATGTATATAGGTCCCATGTCTCGTTAAAAATTCTCCCATGAGTCATCATAAAGTTTGTTGATTCACAATCTTTTATTTTAAAACGCACATTGAGCAGTTAATGTATTACAATAAAACTGGTATAATATAGCTTAGTCTATACTTATCGAAGATTATAAAAAATCACTTAAAAGTTTCGCAAAAATAACAGGTTTATAAAAACAACAGATCCGCCTATACGAAAATCTACTTTTTGTCCACTATACAAAGCATCGGAAATTTTTATCCGTTTATAAACGTACGAGCAATCAAAACAATTCCCAAGCAAGCGTAAAAGCACAATAACTCAGCGACACCTCTCACACACACCACGGAACCTCAAAAATCTTATCTCAAAATTTTAATGCGCACTCCTCGCAACGTCGGCACATGAAACTGAGGTCAAAGGCTCGCATTATGCAGGTCTACCCGCTCGTACGTTGTAAACGCAAGGAAGAATCAACAAAACCGCGGCAGCAACGCTAAACGACGCTAATAGATCTATCCTCGGTCTTTGGCGCGTTTTCGAAATGCACTACCGCGCATAAGCGACCCAGGCAATATAAATGCCTTTTAGCTCTCGCCACGCGATAATTGCTCGCGCGTGTTGGGTGTATATATGTACACAGGCACGAGCGTGGCTCCACGCTGTTTTATTTACTCGGCGGAACAATGAGGCGGAAAGCGTCAAATGCCGGCGGAGCGAGCCGATAATAAATTTTTTAGTTGAAAAAAGGGGGCTGCTGCTATACAGCCAGCCGCGGGGGCTTTTAACGGTTTACAGTTATTTCCTGAGTGGTTTGGCCCGACAGGAGAAACTTTTGTTTATATTACATACTGGTTTATGAATCTCGCGAAGGCATATAAATTTTCATCATTTTCATTTCATGATAAGGCGTGTCAGAACACTGGTGAAATATTTTTAGAATGTTACTTAAAAAAAAAAACAAAATTTAAAGACTTTGATAGATTACCGGCCATTCGTTTCAGTCCTATAACGCCTTCATCGACCAAATTAAGATAACAAAAGCAGCCTTCAGCCCCGCATCTAATCCAGCTCCGAACTCGGTGCTTTAATCGCGATCTCGGCTTACATTCGCAGAAGACGAGCTCGCGTATAAAAACATAAGCCGTGGTCCCGGGGTAATAATCCTCTCGGCGCAACAATCGTCTAATAAAGCTCCTCTCTCCTGCCAAAAAGAAGCGCAAAAGCCGCCAAAAAAGGGGAAAGAAAAGTGGCCCGAGTGAGAGAGAGGGCGATATATATAGCGTTACAGCAGCGGAACTAGAGAAGGAGCGCATTATATGATTGAGCGCTCGCTTTGTGCTTTTCGAAGCGCGCGTGCGTGCGGCTGCCACGGGCCATTGCAGCATCGATAAATAAATTTCGCATGGCACGCGGTAATACAATCCTCGCGCTGTATCCGGAGAGTGAGCTGCGAGAGAGGGAAAGAAAGAAAGAGGCCGTTTGTGCTCTCGTGCGGTAACACGATACGGCGCGCGGTGAGCGCTCTCCGCTCGACTAATTTGTGAAATTTAATCAACTGCGCTCTCTCTCTCTCCTCCTTACATCCTCCCTCGCTCACGCGCATACCTTCCTCTTCGCCCCCGAGATGCGTATCTCGCTCTCTTTTTATCACTCCCCTCCCCACTGTTCCTCGTAACTATATCACTTTTCTCGGACGCTCGCTCTCCTTTTATTTCGTACTTACGCGCGTCTCGGTTTCCGCCCCCTCCTGCACGCACGCAAGCCCGCGCGATTTATTAGTCCCTCTCGATTGGTCACCCGAGAAGGACGTCGCGCGCAGAAAACGACATGTATAACCGAAGAGAGAGAGAGTGTATGAACACGACACGCGCGACGCGCGGGGGGTCATTCCCTACCGTTCCGCCGCGCGCCAGGATTGACCGCGGGATTGACAGCCCAAGCGATCGTCGTCGCCGAGGCTTGCGTATGTATGCGGTCACAACGCGGGCCTGTTATATGTATATGCATTAGTGGCCCGTGCGCCACGCGAGAACAAAGGGCTTTTTTCTTGGCTTCTTTTATGCGCGAGTATAGAGTAACCGCACACCGCGACTATATACGCGCGAGCGCGCGATAAGGACATGAACAATGGCTCTTTTCAAGCTCGCGCGCCGCACGGTAAATGCTAAATTCGTTAAGTCGAGTGTTCGTGACTAATTGTTTTCACTGTTTTTTTCGGGCCAGCGAGGAGTGTGCCGCTGCTGACTCGTCGCTAGAGGTGCTACTTAATGGAAGTCTCAAAGAAATGTCAGTTCTTTATGATGGATTATTTACCGATCGTTGGCGCTTTTTAGATTTTTTTTCAAGATAAATTACGACCTTACACGTCTATTCAATTTATTATTTTTATACTCTTCAAAAGGCTAATATAATACTATCGAGTGTGTTTGATAATCAATTTAACACTCTTTTGTTTGATTGTTGTATAGACATAAAAGCCAGAGTGCGCGGTATCGTTTTTAAATCAAGTTTTATCGTTATTAAATTTTTACTGCGCGAAACATGGCGTGATTTTACAATAGGGACTGCGTAAATACAACGTATATATACGCGAAGTAAATCGGGCAGCGAACAATACGCGATAAAGAGCGCGGCAAAACATATTTTAGAAAGTCATAGGAAATGAAATATCTTTTGCACGCGAGGAGCGCTATAGAACAATCCATATAATCATTATCTTTAATGCTCGCTTGCGCGCGATAAGCGCGAGTAGTGGAGCAATAATCCTTCACGAGGGCAATTTCCGCGAGTACGAGCCCACTTTTGTCTCACGATAATACGAAAATAACGGATGTCACGACACGCTCGTATCACAAACCATTTCCTTTTACCAAGGTTCTTACGAATCCTAGATTTCCAGCTCTCTATTACGTTTCATATACTAAAATAGCTAGAATCACGCGTAATAACGTTTTAATGTTTTCGACCAGATAAGTCATGACCTAGTACAACCGTGTATAGTTTCATTCAACGAATCGTTTGTTATTTTAATAATTTTCTACACTTTAAAAAAAAAAAAAAACGGTTTTATTACGGAACAAAAACGCAACTAGAAAAGGAAAAAACGGTTTTGCAAGCCGCGGGGAATGATTTGCATCGAAAGGCCATTTTTGAAATTCCCGCCGAGACGCGCGCATCCATAAAGCAATCTCCGTCTCTCGACTGCATCTCGCAACCCAATTAAACTAACAACTCGGCGCAATCTCCGCCGCCCGTCTCATATACTCGGTGCCGTGTCCGGTGCACCTCGCCCTGCGCGCGCGCATTCGATTCAATAGGCCTCGCGTCCGACAGCGATCGGCCATAAAAGTAGCGTTATCCACCGTCAGATATGCATCCGGCGCTGACTGTTTCGCGCGCGACCTACTCCTCGGAAATTCGACTATCTTATATGCACTCGACGTGGCTACGTTATACATTTATAGACAGATTCGCGAAACTACCGCGCGGCAAGCAAACGTGACCGGCTAATCCCACTGCCCCCGCACACATCTATAAAGTGGTCGCTGCAGCTGCGTTCCCCTTTCCTCTCTCGCGAGGTACACGCCTCGTTGTAGTATATATAGGTGCATTATATACGCGGCTAGTTGTGTATAGTGTGCCTACCTATACTGCATGCAACTTGAACGGTTATATACAGGCGCAGGAGAGAGCGGAAACGCCCGGGCTGCGGCGATCCAGGTCGGTCTCTCCCTCTTTCTCTCTGCACGCGGGCTTCATCTCGATAAGGTGCACTCGATTTTTTCTCTCCTCCGCTACCTATCTCGTTTGCGTTCTCTCTCTCTCCCTTTTGCCGTGCGGTTAAGCCGCGCCTTTTATCTCGATGCTTCTTTTTGCCTCCGTTTTTCTTTTGTCCGAGAAATGGAAAGGGCGACGTTCAATTTAAGGGGAAAATTTTATGATCTATGGAAATTTCAGCCAACTTTTTGTACCATTCTTTTGTGTTGTAGACCCTTTCACAAAGAATTTGTTCTTATATGTATAGATATGTACAGGAAGATGAATTTTGACAGAAGTGGTCGTTATAGAAAGGGCGAGAGTCTATGTTATGTAAATAAATTCTATTAATAATGTAATACAAATAATGAGCAACAACTATACGTATCGTGACGTGCCGATTATCGTAGCCTCATCAAACGCATGATCTAATGGGAAATAAGTATACCTAGCGGATTACATTCCGTATAACTAGGTAATCCAATAGACCATTTCGAGTGAAGTGCGCGAATTTGCATATACCAAGGCAATCCAGCTATATCATGCCAGGCTTAGAAACGAGACAAATGGTATACCTATCAGGAACACAAGCATGTATACGGAAAGTAGGATGAACATATACCTCTAGAATTTAATAATCAAGCTGCAAAAAAGCGAAGAGGCATAAACATCATGTAGCACGAGAAATCTATAGCATTCCCATTAGCATATTCCTAAGTGAAAATGTATAAGGTATATAATCATGACAAACTAAAATTAAATTATTCGAAATGAAAAATTCAAGTCTACTTTAGAAAAGCACATTCATCTATATATTTTCACTTCAATAGAACAATGGCGTACGGGTAAAAAGGTTTGAAATATTTATTCACTCGAATGACAAAACATCCAGCTATATATACTACTGACACGCATAAAATCGTCTCTTTCACGAAACGCACGCGATATTCCTTTATTTAGCCAACTGCTCTGAAAACTTATGCGCATTTATACGCCGCGCCGTTAACGAGAGAAAAAAAGGCCCTACAGCGGCATACAATGCCGTATAAATTTCGTCGCTCGCCGGCATGCGCGCGCAGCACGCGCGGGAATTCATACGACGTGCATTTCCATTTGAAATTCGAGCGCGCGGCGGCGGCGGCGCGTCACTCTGGCCATTTCCATACTCGAAATAACAGCTCTCGCGCGCGGGGGCCTTTCGACGCAGCCCCATACAAGGACACTGCAGCGCGCGTTTCGTCCTTTATATTTATTCCCCGATTATTTGGACGCGAGCGCGGGACAAAAATATACATGCACGCTAATGGACTCGCTTTTAACTCATCCTTCGATGCACGCGGGAGGGAAAAAGAGACAAATAACTTTGGAAAAAAGTTACAAAAGCTCCAGCTTGCAGGATATTATATATATATAAAGCGAGAGGGAGAGAGAGAGCCTGCATAAATTTGATCCGCGCGGGCGTTTAGCATAAACAATGGGGGTTGCGCTCGTATCTGCGTACAATGGGATATATAACGCGCGTGCAGCTCGAGGTGGTTCTTCGCCTCTCTTGCCTTATACGCCGCGGCTCGCGCGTAGCTTTTTCGGCCTTTTTGCTCCCTTTCTCGCCCCGCGTAACAATGGCCTGTCCCTCGTTCCCCCCCTGTTATAGCTGTTATACCGGCCGCACCCACACGCGCCGCGCTCGAGAGATTTGCGTCGCGCCTCGATGTCGCCGCGAGATTTTATACACACACACACACACACATATACACATGCGTGTGTGTGGGTGCATGCACGCGCGTGGAGGAGAAAGAGCGGCTAGAGTTATGACCGGCCGTCGCGTTGACTCGCTCCGCATTATTTTTTATTTGCGCGCGGCGCGAGGGAGACTTTTACGCTGGCGGCGGCTTCGCGTCTCATTGCGCGCTCCGCGCGTGTCGCCGTAAATCTCTCGCGCGCGGCCGAGCGCGAGATCGTTGCCCGCGCGCGCGGTTGTTTAGATACGGATCTCGACTGAGAGGAGAGTAGCTCTCGTTTTTTGCGTAACCGCATATATGCGCGGCTGTGGTTTACGGGGAGTGGACGATCATTCTCTGTGTGTGTGTGTGGAGAGTTTTTCGTTCGTTGACTTTTGAATCGGCTCGTATAGTGTCAATGTCTTTATGCTATATTGTCGGTAGCTTTGACACGCGTTTATCGTTTTTAGACGACAGCTTGACATTATTGGGAAAATACTGTTGCATTAAGAACGTGATATCGATCTTTTTGTAGCTGGCTCGCTTTAATAGGACTACTTGTGGTTTTTCAATTGATACAGATCGCTGTAGCGAGAAGTTCATCAGCCTCATAAAGATCTTTGCGATAAAACAGTCTTATGTAACGCACTGTTATGATCCATTCTGACTGTATAATTTCTATTATAAGGTGGAATATTAGCAAAATTATTGATATTATTAATACATTTTAAAAATAAAAAATTTTTTATTCAACTGAGTGATGTTATGTGTCTTGAATCTGTTAAAAGGGTTTCTTTATATGCTCATATCGTTGGCAAACACAAGATTAGAAACGTTTACATTGAGTAAAAGGCTGTTGCATCTGCCAGTTAAAGGCTTAAATACACAATTGACTCACTACTTTATCGGTTAGCCTTTCGAGTTTCTTTCAGATTATTACAATATGTGAGTATAATTATTTTTAACAATAATTTTCAATGAATTGACTTTTATGGTTCACTTTTTGTTATTCAAAAGTGCATGATAATCTGCGATCAAGACTTTATCAGTTTATGGTCAACAATCGTATAACAATACCACCTCTAACAACTTATCTGCAGTTAAACGTTTCTTCCGCAACATAAATTCTTATATAATAGGTACTCTCGAAACGAGTCAGTGGAGTCGGCTACCGAGAGGCACCCCTCCCCATAAAACACACACCTTCGTCGACAAAAAGGCCGGATAATCAAGGAATTCCCGCCGGCACCTCTGAGCGGAAGCATCACCTCGACAAAAAAGCAGCACGCGTTCTTCCCTCCTCACGCGACCCTCTAACCTTCTAAAAATTCACCATGCACCCTCATCTCCTGCGCACCTTCAGAAAGAAAACAAAGCCCCGTCGTCGTCGGAAAAAAGCGTCACGCGCTGCTGTATATATATATAAGTGGCAATCGCGTGGCTCTCTCCTATAGCGCATGCAGGGGAGAAGTAAGATTTTCACGCTCGATCGCCGAGCGATACCGAGCTCTCCTTTTTACAGCGTGTATATATATATATACATAGGGGACTCGCACCGCGGAAGAGATAGAGATGGAGAGATAAACTTACGGGGAGGAGAAAGAGAGAGAGGGAGAAAGAATGAGGCTCTCTCTCTCTGTATGCAGCTCTGGGGGCCGCGTATGCATGTAATATACATCAAGCGAGAGCGCGCGGCCGCGTTCGGTGACTCAGCGCATGCGCCCTCCCCGATATTATAATTCAACCGGTTTTGAGACCAAGAGAGAAGAAGGGAGGGAGTCTCCCTTTTGCTCCGTCCTCTTATCTGCTCCTTTTCTCTCTTTCTCCTCCGCTCGCCTCTCGTCCAGGCTTCTCTATTCCGGTCTTTCCTACCTTTCGCGGCCGCAAGAGATCTTTGCTGCGTTATAGTATGTGTCCCTTTCTAACTAAAGGCTTGCCGATGCTGTTCAAAAATACTAATATTTTCCTTCATTTTTATACCTAGTTATGGAAAAATCGAACATTCGGTAAAGTATTACTTACTGGATTACCTTCAGAATATATAAAACTTATATTGTTACATTTTTATTACATCTTACATGTATAAATTTTCAGCACGACTATTCATCACAACCTTGAAAATAATACCGTATCAATGTTTGTACTGCAATAAGCAAGTATAATTTATATGTATTTAGTATTTAATCATGAGCATATAGAAAAGTAAAAAAAGGTTAATTTCTCAAAAACAACTTAGTTCATCAGAAAAAAATATGTTTTTTTTATAATTAGAGTTATAGAAACTTCATTTCTCTAAATTACAAAATTTTTATCATGACCATTTTGGTAACAAAGCGTATACGACCGCAATCAAAGCGATCTAAAGTCATAGAAGCTTCTTCTAATCTACAATATTATTAAAAGTAAGCAAATCAATTTTGTTTATGAATGTGGTATTTATTTCGAATTTCGAATATTCTATTGTATCCACCACTGAGGTATAGTATTTAAATCGGTTTAGATCTTCGAAATTTCTAACTCTCGTATGACTTCAAAATCTGAATTTTTGACTGCTATATTACAAAAGTTCCTCAATAGATACCTGCACCAGATCTAAAATCGTTCATATATATGAACACAAGAGCTTTTAATTACTATACTGATTAATAGATTGCTGCTCATGAAAAATTGTTAATATAGTACTTTTATTTTTTTCCATTTTGATCACTGTTATTACAATCGATCCAGAAGATCTGGCACACTTCCTATCATCGCCAAAACTGTACACCTATAACACATTAATGCTAAAAGACTGCAATGTAAGAGCTCTGAAAACACGATGTGTCACGTTAAACCCTCGAAAAATAAGATATTTAATTTTAGAAATTTCGTGTCCTATTCATATAGCTTATTAACATAACTAGTATGTTTTCCAAATTATAAATTTTATATCTGGATTGTTTGAGATGGCATATCATTTTTTCGAGCTGAAATTGAACCCTTACGCATCAACGTATAGCTGCATCAATTCAAGAAACGTGCTACTTCAGCTAGATCGATTGTAATAACACGATAAATTGACTTAAAAAAGACTAAATTTAGGTAATTTCAAACAGCGTAGTACGTAAATACTTTTATTTTTGTG
This sequence comes from Torymus auratus, assembly GCA_900474315.1. Taxonomy (NCBI): domain Eukaryota; kingdom Metazoa; phylum Arthropoda; class Insecta; order Hymenoptera; family Torymidae; genus Torymus; species Torymus auratus. The sequence goes on along the minus strand of UXGD01002629.1, from coordinate 7,545 downwards.
TTAATGCTGACAGTTATACGATAATACGTATAGCCATCAGAAACTCAAATTTTGAAATCACACGAGAGATAAAGTTCTATATGTGTTTCAAAGTTCTAAAAAGTTTGAAATTGATTTATACACTTTTTCTAATTTTCTTTTTCTATGAAAAAGTAACATAAACGCGGCTAGAGTACATAGAAAATTGGTAAAACATGGATCAACATTTACGTTTGTTTTTCTAATTCTCGGTAAAATTCTAATAATTTTAAATACCAATAAACAAAAGCTTACTTTGTCATAACCCCACTGAAAGCAAATAATATATTTTAAAACTGTTTCACTAAAAAATCTGGTCCGCGCAATAACCGAAGAATGCATGGAAAAAGGCCTCATCCAGTATATCCAGGCGCACCCACGCGCAGTCGCGTCGCGCAAAAAGCGCCGCCTCCGTTGCATTTTTCTGCCGACGAACGAGCTTGAGCGCATCTCTTTCTCTCCGCTTTATGCGTGTCCCTTCGGTCTCTCGGGAGCGCTCCTGCCTTTCGGCCGATTTTAACGATCGCGCGCGGAGCGTTCATGCATAATGCAAAGCCGCGAGGAGGACCGTCTCTCCTCTTCGACGCGCGAGGTAGAAAGGAGGCGAAATGCAATACATATATGTATATATACACCGACAGAGGCTCTCGGGGGGGATGACGCGCACTTTTCGGCGCCCGCGCGCGCGCACAGCCTTGGAACGAGGGCCCCACCTTCGCCTCCTATCCCCGTTTCCGATCGTTCGCCACTCCGTCATCGCGCGCGATTTCTTCGTCGATCGGCCTTTCTTTTCGCGCGCGCACGCGCGAGCTCTCCTCCCGGTTTATTCACCTTCTTTGGTTTAACGCGCCTCAGCCGCTCCGCAGCAGCGTCCCCTTCTTTTCAACTGAGCACTTTTTATCGCGACCTCCCTTTTATTTCGTCATTGACAATCTCGCGCGGCTCTTGAGTGCCTCGTCTGCTCTTTTTGACGTCTAATGCGCGCCTCGGCCGCGTGGGCGTATACAATATGATCGGTGAGTTTTGGAAAAGCAACTTCGGGGGCTACATCACCTAGCTTCTTCTCTCTTCTGTCTCTATTTATCTTTTCGTTTGTCTTGCTTTTTTGTGGGGCGCGCGCATTAGTTGCTGACGCATGCGGCTGAGTGGGTTTATCTCTCGCCGTGTGGCTTTTTTTCAGTTAATAGAGAAATCGTGTATGCGTATAAGGCCGTTCTGCATAAGCTTAAAAACGCTTAATGGATGTCCGTAATTTATTTTGGATTTATGATAGAGCTCTTTCGGCTTCGCGCAGATAAATCGGCTATTATTTTTTTTATCCGCTATACGGGCGCGGTCATACGTGCTTTTGTCACCGTTTATGGTAATCGGAAATGGCATTCAAAATTTTGCATTAGTTATCTTAAGTGCTGAAAAACTTTTTCGTCTCACTTATAAGTAGTCCGTGATGTAAATAATCTTTAGTTTAGTGGCTTTATTGTGATTGACTATGCAGACATTCTTTCGAAGATTATGTCCCAATTCGCAACACGCACTAAAATGTTGAAATTCTTATAGCGCGTTGTAGATTATTTAAAATTTTATTTTTAATATAAATCTAGAAACAATTGTTTCTATTGCTTCTGCGTAACGATTCCTTATGGAAAGTATCAAAACTTAAATCAATCCTATGATGCGAGTCATTAAATCCTACAGTAATATGATTTTCAATAAGATATGTTGATATAAATATAGACTTGGACGTATTTTATACAATCATTATTTTGAAGTACAAAATATTACATTTTTAATTAAGTCTCCAAGCAATATAACTAAATACCCTTGCCATCTTGACAATTTTTCATGTAAGCAAGCTTCTTATATATATATTTACATTATATCATTTGAAAAAAATGATTAAATCTGCTTTTCTATTTAGCCAGCCAAGGCCGCGATCCTTTAACACGCCGCACGCGCCGTATTTATACAGACTCGCGTCGTTTTCTTGCATCCTGTTTGCTCCTGTTACGAAGCAGATTATAACGTACAAGTCGCCCTCATATATGTATATATACCTGTATACACACGTGCGCGCGCACGGACACGTATATAAAGTCGTCGCAACGAAAGAAACGCGTGGAGGCAAAAACACGGTTATTATATATCCCCAAGAGAGTAAAAGGCTTGAGTGTGCGCGCACGCGCGCGCCCAGCCGATCCGGTTCTCTCGCGCGTGCGCGCCTTTCGCCCGGAGCAAGTCGAGATATCGGTTTGGGCGCGTGCTGGACTCGAGACTGACGCGTTTCCGGCCCGTATATGTATATACCTACACATACGCAGGCAAGCAGCTCTGTTATATTACGCGCTCTCGTTTGCCAAGATGAGCGCGGAGACGAGGTAGGTGTTCCCGCATCGCATCCTTTCCGAGCATTATACGAAGGTGGCTTCGAGTTTTTCGCTTTCCAGAAACGAGTAGTTCGCGCAGCTTCGCTACTAGGTTTTCCGCTGAGGAGCTGGAAAGAGAGCTGGTTTCCACTCGCGCGTATGCAGCTCGCGATTAGAATCGGAGGTGAGCTTTGAGATGGCAGGTTGATAGAGATGCTAAGCTCAGGCGCATTGATTGAACAGGTTTTTATATTTATCGAGTCGCTATTCTACGCGTGTAAGAATGCGCAGAATTTTTTGAAAGTCGTACTGTAGGAATCACTTTTATTAACTTGAACAGCAAGGTAGTTATATACCCTGCACATTAATTTCTTCAATTTCGTTATAAATACTGAAAATATGCGGTTAAATACGGTATCTTAAGATCGAAAAGTCCTGCCGAAATTTGGTAATCGGTCGGCATACAACTTTAATACCTCAACTTCGACAATTAAAGTGCAATTAAACTTTTATACTTTAATTCATCGTTAACATTTGTACAATGAATTAATTAGGTTGCAAATTATATAATTCACAAATAAACGTTCAAATTATAAATTTCAATTTTTTTTTTCTTAAAATATATACTTAATTAGAGAATTAGTATATAAAAGATAACAGTTTTATTTATTCCAATAAAACAAGATGTAAAGCTTTGCAGATCATAAGGACAATTTTCGCTATAATATCCTTGCACGTATAATATTCTCGGGCGCAAACAGAAGATAAATAAAAAAAGAAGGCCTATATACATACTCATATCAGTTCCGTACGTAGGCAACTATATTGTGTACTTTCGGATATCCTGCACAGCATACACACGTAAGTATATATGTAGCTCGCTCTCCCCCTGCAGATAAGGTAGGAAAATAAAGGCTGCGGCGCAGATACACCTATATGCGCGCACATATCGTCCAGCCACGGTGCACACGTATGTATAGGTACGCACACCCACATGCACAGGGCCTTTGTTAGCCGAGAAGGACAAGCCGCGGTGCGCGCAAACGGCGAGAAAGAGAGCAAGGAGGGCAGGGCTCGCGAGAGATATAGAGAAAGAGAGAGAGAGAGAGAGCGCACACGCGAGAGATTTATCTTTGCGCTCGGCTCGCGCACTTATCGAGCGTATTATCGAGAGCGCGTAGCTCTCTCGGTGTGTATATCGACTTACTTGCCATATATATCTTATACCTATATATACATGTATATCTATATAGGTGTACGTTCAACACACGAGCGAAAAGCGAGCGCGCGAGCAATATACCACGCATACTGTGACTATCTGTATGTATATATGAACGCATCGAAGCGGAGAGTGAGCCACGGATACAGCTACGCGGCGAACCTCTCGGATTACTAATGCCGCGAGGCTAACAAAAAATATGCGATCCTCGCGAGTATAGTGCAGACTGACTATGTGAGAGAGAGAGAGATAGAGAGAGAGGTTCTTATTATAAACCTGATAAACTCGTCCGTTTTATGTTTCTGCGTATAACGATGTTTATTCAATGTCATTATTATGAGCCCTGCCGCTCTCCATCATTTTTTCACAAAAATCAGAATATGCATACACGAAGTGAAGAATGATTATAACAAATATAATTCGCATAAAACGATAATCGTTAAAAAGTGTTTATTTATCAAACATTTTACTTTGGGTGCTAAATTGTGCGTGCGTATTTGCAAATGGGATAAGTGAGTGAGAGTTTTTGGTAACTTTATCTTGACTAATTTAAATATACTCAAACATTGTTATTATGGCAAATTTTAAGTAGATTAAATGATAAAAGGATAAATAAATAATATTATATGTTCACAATATATACCAATACAGGATAGGGTGAGATCAAAGTAATAATTCGACATTGTTTTGAATTATTATTTAATAACTGATTCAATAATTTCTATCATACTATTTCCAACAGACGTACATCTTTCATATAATATAAAATCTTTCATATACCAAAAGAACGATTAATTATTATAGAAAAATACTAAATAATTATTAAAGATAAACATATAGGTAAACCAGAAAAATATTTACAAAGCTTTACACGTTTCGTCGAAGTTGTACTAAAATTAAATAATACAGAATATAAACTATTCTATATAGTCACAGAATTATAAAAGAATAAAATTTCAGAAACTTTGAAAATTAGCAATTTTGGCAAGTTCAGTTGACTTTTGTCTGTTCATGCAATTTGGTCACTTGTTAGATTATCTTACGATAAATTACATTGTACTTGTGTTGTCGCTAATTCTTCCGCTATTTTTCTTTCTTTAGCAGCTTCCATTTCCATTAATTGGCTCCATATAACAGGAAAACTATAACAAAATAAATTAAAAATTAAATGCAATTATTTCTTCCACTGAAATAACACATTCTGCACTCATAATTTACCTTATGTCATTATCAACTTCCTCTAAATTTTCCTCGGGTACCTTACAAACATAAGCTCTTATTGCTTTCTCGAAATCGTGAGAATTGGCTATTCTATGATAGTTTTTCTGAAGAAAGTTTATTGCTTTTTTTTGACTAAAATTGTGTGAGGTAAAAATTTTCTGACGGCAAAGAAATGTAATTGCATTATAAACATTCAGAACTTCACGCGTTATATTTTCGATACCGTTGCTTAAAACTTCCACAAAATAAATTTGAACTAACGCAGTTGCCGATCTTAATCCAGCATCTTCTTCAACATATGTATTCTTATAAACTTTTTGGAGAGTAGGTTTCTCGTTTAAAAATACAGTTATCACAGGCGCTATACTTATTTCTCCTCGGAAATTTTCTCTTATTATACTACAATCAATCGATATACTTCTTTTAATTAAATCTTCCACTTTACTTCCCTTGTTTTGTTGTTTTAAAATCATCGTACACCCATGACGATCGTCTCTTGTATTTACACATTGTAATGTCCAAATAATATCGTCTGTTCGAAATAGAAAATAATACGGAGTTGAAAGTAAGTGAGTTTTTTGAAACACAAACTCTTTTATTCTAAGATAATCGTTAATACTGTATTTTGTTTCTACAATTGCAGGTTCTAAATATTTGTCAGCATCCAGTGTATTACTCGCCGTTGCCATTTTTAAATGTAACAAGTGGAATAAAATTAAGGTACAAATGTCAGCACGAGTCGAATCCAACACAGCACAACAGATACTTATATAGAGGCAAGGAACAAATCCTCATCGGAAATAAACATTGATCGCTCTATCCGTAGCTATTCTCGCATACAATAATAAACTTCTAAATTATTTATATATGTATTAATTTGACATTTCGTAATGTACCTTGGTCAAAAGTCTCGCCATTCTCATACTATGCATAAATACAAAATTAGTAAACAGAAAATAAAAACAAAATTTTATACGTTTAAATTGAAAATATATTTGTTTCTATATCTGTCTCGTTTGCCTACGAGAATATTGCAGTCAGTAACCACATTCTAACCAACTGTGTGAAAGAATGTTAATGAATAATTATAAAACGTATGTAGTTTCATACATATAAATCTAAACAACTGTATATTACTTGACTCATGTAAATGTCCAGCAAACTTTTTAAATGTGTAAACGCAATCTTAAGTTGCAACCGCTTTATAGAAAAAGTGCTACAAGTCACAAGACTTATTTATTATAATTATTAACATTTATCTCTCAATTCCGCTAGATTCTTCCACCTGATCAACATATAAAACAGCTATCCTAGCGCATACTTGCTCACCGTAAATAGAGCACGATGAAGGCTTCGCAGCACTACTCTCGCGGTTTTGCGCAACTGAAAAATCGTCATCGTAATTACGCTCGATTAGCTTCTCGCGATTCCGCGAAAGTTGCCATGGAAAAATACCTCGAACCCGTTTAACCGCACGTCCAGGGTGTGTGTGTTTATCGGCAAATAAAGAAAAATCGAACTCGGTTCGTTCCGCGCGCGGCACTTCGATTACCATACGACATTGTTCACTGGTGCAGCGCACGGACGAAGTTGCGCTCCATAACAATTCGTGCGCGAGAGCTCGGAACCAGTGAGCCGCGAGGCAAAAGCTATTCCTCACGCATGCATGCACGACGCCTTCGATAAATTTTTAGCTATGAGATTCTCCATCGGACGTTCATGATAATCAAGAGTGACAGATTAGAATCGGTTGACGCTAATTGTTGGAAAAAGTAATAACTCCGTTTTGAAAAAAATATTTTATGATCGTGATTTCTGTAGTTTTGCATTTTATATCCATTACATACTCAATTGCCCGGCTAAGTTTTTAGACATAAGAATTATAAAAAATTAAATAATCTTGTAATGAGAGCGATAAGCAGTTTGATAAAGAATCTTTATTTTTCGCATGGTAAAAACTCATACAAGCAGCTTCCACAACTAATAATCATCTTCTTCTACGGTCGACAGGTATCTCCAAAGAACTACAAAGCCCCATAAACTCGATAATCCCCGTTATAGGTTGCACGGCAACGAAAAACTCCTCCTCCTTTCTTGCATGTACCACGCACGACACCACCTACATGATGATATGCAGCTTGTGCGCGCTAAAAGGAAGCATTCAACTCCTTCCTGACCGTATGTCCAGAGAAGAACGAAGCTGCATCGCTGTCGTGGGAGGCGTTGTTCATCTCCCGGTCGGCGAGATCGAAAAACGGCGAGCTGTGCGACACACTCCCACGTGCCTGCTTGAATTATTTATGCGATCGTTCAGCCGGAACAGCCGCGTGAGTGACTTTCTCGCGCGGGTTACTGTATACAGACGCACGAACTGCGAAAAGCGTTTCTAAGGTGGCAATATGATACTGGATTTTAATGGGTACTTATTCGATCGCAACAGCTGCACATGGCTCGCTGAACATGGAATTATAGCACCGAGTGAAAAAGATGGGGCTTGATGAAGACACGCAGAAACACAGTGGGAGGCATCGCGCCAGAATCAAGCTCATCGAATTGGGCGAAGCGTACAGGAAGGCTTCGAGAACTGCTAATAAGGAAGAGATTAAGAACATATTGACGCAGGCATATCGACGGCTGAGAGGAATACTTAAGGTTGTTATGGCTACACAATCCGTGTAAAATTTAGTTTTTACTTAAAATATTAATAATTTGTTGTATGGGCTT
>UXGD01002628.1:0-24874 GCA_900474315.1 Torymus auratus | reverse complement strand
TATATAGATATATATATATATATATATATTATATTTATATCTGCATTAGCATTACTCCCGTAATTATTCAGCACTCCCGCAGCAAACCTGAAAATCGATAAGAGCTTTTTAACGGTAATCAAATACCCTAATAAAGAAAAAGGTACCCATGTTTACATCAACATAATCCCCTTCATGAGCATCTCGTAAAGGTGGCACATTTTGAGTATAGAAGAAAGGATGTGAGCAATTCCCAATCGGTCCAAGTTTTTGCATCCGCGCGAACGTGACTACTCGGAGAACAACCTGGCGCGGGAGGCGCGTTTATTACAACGGAGACAACCCTCCTCCCCCGGTCCCTTTTTTATCGGCATCTCGACTAAACGACCGCTTCCGCGCACGTGCGCACGCGCACTATATACCAAAGTGCTCGGTGGCCGTGATTATTCACTCGTTAACATGAAGGGTGGCCAATTACGGCCCACTCGAAGACTCGAAGAAAAAGAGCAGGAGTTGTCATGATTTTTTAGATCGAGCAGTCGTTACGTTTGTTTGTCCGGAATGCTTTGCTCGTTACTGCGATTGTACGAATATTATCGTTTGTCAACGCGGCATTCAACTTTAAGTATAATATTCTGAGCGCATACACAAAAGGCACCTTCACTTTTTCCGTATTGTTTTCACGAATGGAAAGTTATGAGCATGTATACAATGTACGCAAGAATAAGTAAATTTTATATTCAATAATGAATAGAAAATAAATTTAATTTGAAACCTTTTAATAATTGAGTTAATAAATATTATAAATGTTTCTATGTAGAAGCAAACGCAAGTTTTTTTAATACGGTACAAATAAGTATAAATAATAACGTACAATCTACATAAATAAAAGAAAACGAAAAGTAAAAGGGAAACCGAGAATACGAAATCCCAACAATTTCATCTTTGAAACTTGAGAAAAGACATTGGTAAGAGAATGAAGAACTTATATAAAATAGAAAACATCTGAATGAATAGAAGATTGACGTATGTATCGAAAATAGAATCGATACAGAAATCGGTACGGCCAAAAATTTTATTCACCCTTCTCTCCATTCAAGCCGATTCTGAACATCGATAATGTCGACATCAAAATAATTTTTCCGCTCTTCCAAAGCAAAAAGCACGCCCTGAAGGGGGAAGAAGAAAAATAAAAAGTAGATCATCGTAGGCGTATAAATTAGGATCATTCGAGTCGTTGGAGAGAGTGTGTGTGCAGCGCGTATAGCGTTGACGTATCAAAACGAGGCTTAAATTACGAATTTCGAGGCTTTTCCCGCCACTTTTTATCCCTCGGTAAGGAGGAGGAGGAAGGAAAAAAATGCTCGAGGCTAAACAAAGCCTGATTATGGGGAGTAAGTTGTGTCGACGCATTTAACCGACAAGCCGTCTTAAGTTTACGAGGAAATACTTTATGGTTAGATAAGAAATATGCGTCGTGAATTTTGATACGATAAACTACTTGTCAGATAAGTACGTGTTGGCTTTCTTTTTAGCTGACAAATTTCATTCAATCTTATATTTAATGGCAAATTTATTGCTTACAGATTCATTTTTCCATATTATAACAACGCAAAAAAAATTATAAGTTGTACAATATTTATTTATGATTTGTATACCTTTACAATAAGGTAATTTGAAAACATTGCCTTAGTTTACGTATTAACATTGAAAGAAAAAGACGATAATTCATCAAAAGATATTATGGTCGTAATCAACAAAGTCTTCGAACTTATTTTGCCATCAAGTAACAAAAAGGATTTATAGCTAGTCGAGTTGGAGCTAATGGCAAAAAAATTTCTAAATCAAGAACTGAAAGGATCAATAACCTAAGTAATAGTCGTTAGATAAGACATAAATTTGAGATTCTGCGAGTCTGACGCCCCGTCGCTCTCATCCAGCCAGCTAACAATTAAATCTCAAAATAGACCTTACCGGTGTCCTAAGCGGAATATACGGGACGTTCACATCGGCAGGCGAGCGGACGCTCTACCTCCTACAAGCTGATTAACTCGCGTGGAAAGTGATCGCTTAAGCTCAATTAAACGCTTCACGTCCCTCACCTCGAGACTATTATATGCCGCTATACATGCGCGTGCGCTCGTTTACGCTGGACCGGCCGCAGAATCTCGGATGACGAATGAAGTAGCCGTACGAACTTGTCCATACAAATTGTGGCTGCGTTTCTATATAGCCTCTCTCCCTAGCGCCAGCCTCGATTTATCTTTCTCTCGCTACCTCTCGTCCCAGCCCCTCTCCCTTCCTCTTTTGGAAATTTGGATGATGGTCTTTATGGCAGAACCGTCTAATGGTAATGCGAGCATCGGAAAATTCATCTTCTGGAGAGAGAAGTGAGAGAGAGAGAGAGAGAGAGTCGAGGGGAGGCAGCGACGACGACTTATACGGTCGATGGATATTGGGAAATACGAGAGTCGAGGTTAAGAATAGAGGACTCGACTATACGTACACGGAATATCAAGACGACGCGGTGAGTCGGAGCCAGAGTTAAGAAGAAGAGCATAAGAGGGAAGGGAGGAGAGCGAGATGAAAAATGTGAATCCTATATCATACAAGCACGTGTCTGTGTGTGCGTACGTGTCATGTCAGTGTGTGCGTAGAATATCGTCGAGAGACAGAGCTAAGGAGAGACCGTGACAGAAAAAAGAACAATAAAGAGAGGGAAGAAAAGAGTGAGAGAGAGACAGATAAGATTGGCGGGCATATTGATCTTCCTAGTGGGGTAGCTATGACGGAGGGATGCTGAGGCGCGGGCACGCGTATGAGGGTCGTCTCTGCACAAATGTATAAGGCAGCCGCTTCTTCCTCGACTTCTTCTTTGCTCCTTCTCGCGAATCTTTTCCCGTTTTATTGTTCTCCGCGCTCATCCTCGGCCGCCCTCCGAGCCCTTTTTCCCTCCGCCTATACTTTTCCCGGCTTCCCGCCCGCAGACACAAAGCACTTTGCTTCCTCTCTCTCTCGCTCTCTTTCTCGCTCTCTCTCTCTCTCTCTCTCTCTCTCTCTCTCTCTCTCTTCTGTTCTCTATTTAATTTTTCCCCAAGTATTTGCAAAAGTTATAACTTTTCTGAAGAGACGTGTAAAAAGAGCAAATGCGTAAGAAAGTTTTTTATGTGCGCGATAGGTCTTGAAATTTCATTGCGGACCTCTTATGTGTTAAAATTTTCAATTCTTTTTTTTTCTTCTTAGTTTTCAGTTATTTTATTACGTGGTTCGTTTTAGTATCGAGATCTTGTTGCTTACTAGAAGTAGACTTTATCTACTTACGCTTTGATGCTGTATTAATCACGATTTTGTATTTTTATCCAACACATTTTTTTGGAAAACGGTATAATGTAGAGCGTTACAATTTTCAAGTCACATGAAATCAATATATCCCAGAACGGGAGATCCCATAAAAATTTTACTGGTTTTATTACAACGCGAGCCTTTGCAGGTTCAGCCTATCCACGCCAGGCACCGATAGAAAATTTATCGCGAATCAGTGATCTGGATCAGCCCGCCGGAATCTTTTCGCTATCAGTCTTGGCCTCTCCCAAAACATGTAAATCAGCCCAGCTTTCACCACGTTTCGCCTTTACTGCGAACTTTTCCCACTCGCCCACGATCCATGCGCGAAGGAAACTTCTTTGGGCCAACTCAGGCTCTGCACGTGTAGAACTTTTGTCTCCCTTCCCTTCCCCTGACTCTTTTTCTTACGTATTCCACGAGCGTATACGACGTGTGCCTTTCTCCCGTCGCGCGATACCGTTTCGCCTTTTTGTGCGTGGCTTTTTATTCACATTCCATTGCACGCACTCCAATCGCGCACATGCGCGCACACTCTGCAAAAGTCAAGGCTGATTGATTTTCGCCAATAGGCCGAAGGGTGTATGTATATATGTATGTGTAGGTGCTTGACACAGGGCTCGGAAATAGGATGCTTCGCGTCAGGGCCGCTGATTAAACGATCGGGACTTTTCGAAAACCGAGCATTTATCGAGCATTACGACTTTTTTAAGGTTCTACTCGGCGTTTCCCTATTAGTACAATTCGTCGAGGAAAAATGAAGCTCAATATCATTTCCAGCAAAATTTAATGATTCTTAACGTAGATAATAGACGTTGTGAAAAAAAATTGAACTGTCAATAATGAGAGATAATTTCGAGTATTAGACCTATCCAAAGCTTAAATATACCTAATAAGTTTTGTGCTTTATTATTATTCAATACCGTTTCATCTTTTAAAATTTTACAAATTGATGAGAAAATAAAGTTCCATCAGTAACAAATTTTCTTAAAGATAAATTATATTCTTTAGAAACTGTTTTTTGTTTATACTAGAACATTTTTATCGTTTTTTATTTCTAATGTACAAAATGTTCTGACTTCTTGGATCATAAAACTTGAAGATTCTCAAGTTATTCACGTCAAAGCTTGACTTTCTCGTCAGTTGTGTCACTGCAAAATGCCGGACGCACAATTATATTTTCACGGCTGAATAGGAAATTGCAGTAAAGAGAATGTAACAGAACGATGGAAACAAGAGAATGGACTCCAGTGGTGTATGTATAACAACTTGGGAAAGTCAATATTTCCGCCTCTTGAGCGTCGCTTTTGTTGTGCGTCTAGACACAATGTGACGTCTGCTATTATGTTACTGGCGCTTTTTGTACAACTTTTCGTATAGAGGTCCCGCGTATACGCCACGTGCCATGCCAAATGTTTTTTTATGTATATACGGCGGCGAGGCAAAGAAAGTTGATCCTTTCAAAAACGTGAAAACATAATTGAACAAGAGGACGAAACTTATAAAAATATGATAGAGCACTTTCAATCGTATTTAGGATTCTCTTTATTTCTCCATTTCTCGGATTCCCTCTTTCCACATGTAATATACTATATGTGTAGGTATATATATATATATGTGTAACGACAAAATTTACGTACTGCGAATTGTTTGTTGGTTTACGCCACTACACACAAAATATTTTATTATTTGTTTTATCCGCCATTGAAATTCTATCTGATTCTTTTCTTTATCTTCTCACCTTTGGATTTTTACCGACACTGTACATATAGTTATCATTGTGTATTTAGTTTTTTAAGATTATTGAAGCATTGAGAAATATAATAGAATAGTTTTTAAAGAAAATATAATAATTAAGTAGGAAATGATATTATGTTACTAATCAGTTACAGTAGTCTAAATAAAGTTATCTGCTTTGTCATATTACTGATAATCAATTTATCAACTTTCGTTTATTTGTGAAATACAAAAATGAATTTTTTAAATTTATCACAAAAAACTCTATTTGGGTAGCAATTATTTTCGCCTCAAAAATGTAAAATTATATGAATCAATTTAGATATAATATAAATAATTTAATAAGCAATAGCAATTCTGTAATATTTTCTTCTTTCATCACGACCAATAAGTTCTTTTACGCATCCATCGTCTTCTTTTAACTACATGCCATTGATTCGATAAAAAGAGGAAACGTTAATATCTCTATACCCCGACCCAGAAAATATTAGTTCGCAATCTTTACAAATTTATTATATTTCCATAATTTCTAATGCAATCCAGGTACAACTTAACTTGGTCTTTTTGTATACATTTTCCGGCCTTTCTGATTCTCTCTGTTATTGATCTTACACTTTTCTCTGATCACATCTTTATATCATACACAGATTATGATTAGTTTTAATCTTTGTCGGAAAAGCCAGGTATAAGTTTACGCGATCGACATTCTCTCTCTCTCTCTCTCTCTCTCTCTCTCTCTATATATATATATATATTTATCTATCTATCTATCTCTTCCTCACTCTCTCTTTCTCTCGGCCTGCCTGCCTACCTCTCCAGCTCCTAAACTCGACCGCACGTGTACGGGCGACTTGAATTGAGTCGTTCGCTAACAGAAATCTAATTTGATGTAACTCGATAAAACGAGACGAGGCTAAGCTGCAAAAATCGAGCCAAGCCGAGGTAAGGAGCTAAGCCTGAAGCGAACAGACGACAACGACGCGGCAATGAAGGCAAAGAAGAAGAAGAAGAAGAAGAAGAAAAGGGAGGAAAAGGAGAAAAAGAAAAAAAAAGAAGAAAAAGAACAAGGAGAATGAGGAGGAGGAGGAAGAGGAGGAGGAGGAGGAGTGCTTGAGAATATGGAGGTATTAACGTCCCTAATATTACCGCTCTGAGAAAGAAGGGGAATATGGGGAGACGGAGAGGTAGGCAGACAGACATACAGAGAGAAAAAGAGAGTAAAAAAGACATACATAGATATAGAGAGAGAAAGAGAGAGAAAGAAAGACATAATGCGATACCGAGAGAGGAAGAAAGGCATACAGAGATAAAGAGAGAGAAAGAGAGAAGAAGAAAGACATACAGAGATACAGAGATACAGAGAGAAAAGGCGAGAGAAGAAGAAAGGTCGATAAAGAGACCGAGACAGAAAGCGTGAGAGATACCTAGACATATAGAAAAACAGAGAGACACAACAAAGATAGGAAGAGAGAGGTTAAGAGATATATAAAGAAACAGGCAGAGACAGCGAGAGGTAGACAGACATAGAGAGAGAGAAAGAGAGAGAGGGCGGATTTAGCCAGACAGTGACCGAGAGAGAAAGCGAGAGAGAAAGCGAGAGAGAGGGGGTTGTAGAGAGACCGAGAGTGAGAGAGAGAGAGAATTATAGATAGCCAAATAGAGAGATTCAGAAAGATAGGAAGAGATAGGAAGATACGCGATAGAGGGAGATGCAGGCAGACAGAGTGACATATAAAGAAATAGAGGTGAGAGAGAGGGAGAGAGAGAGAGTGAGACGGGGGTATATAGACATACTGATAGCGATAGAACGACAGTGTCAAAGAGACTCGGGGATGAGAAGGACACGGTGAAAGCCGGTTAGCGCTCGCACGCGACTCCAAGGTTATCGCAATTGAAAAATATAATGAGACCAATTCAGTAACGACTGACGAAATACCAGCTTCATACGAATGGATGTGATGTATAAAAGACACATTTTTAACGATCTGCCTTTATGGAGCAATCGAAGACGTAACAGTACATGGAAAAGAATTTGTCCAATCTAGTACGCGCTATAACTATGTTTCTCAAGTCTATAAGTATACGCAAGGCAATACGAAAAGTTATATGTGAATTGTTTAAAATAAATAATCGATTGTCTTATTTAATAAAAGACAATATTTTTAAAATAAAAAACTGTAAATTCAATAAACTCTGTAAATTTTAAATTTTAAATTATTACGATGTATTTTTAAGTCGACATCGATACTAAAATACGATTCATAAATTTCATAAAAGTATAACACAATAAAAGCATGCAAAATGCCATTATTCACAATTTGAGTTTTCGAAGCATTTAAAGTAATTTAATCTTCTTATCACTTTATCAAAAAATATTAATTTGGCTTGTATGAAACTGAAATATTGTTGCATTAAGCTAACGATATATGTAATTGATTTAAATAACACTAAAAGAACTGAAATGATAATATCAAAATTTTTTCAAAATTTTTCACATAAACTACGTAGTGATAACCAACGGACGGCATATCAATAACAAATCTGGTAATCACCCTAGGTTAGTAAATAAATATAATAAATAATAGGCTTTATCCTAAAAACTATAAAAAAGCGCTCAACAATGAGACGAGCTTCATAGCCACGAGCGCGACACAATCCCTCATTTTGCCACTATAAATTGCGGCGCCAATTGCGTTTAAGTGCCAGTGGTGCAATGGAGCACGGCGAAAAAAACTGGGAACGAAATAGCCAGCCCGCCCGCAGGCAGGCAGCGAGCCAATCGCCCCGCTCTGCACAGCGACTCAACAAGGCGTGACGTCAGCATTGTTCAAGCTCCTGTTTTTCACGATCTCGTTTTTTTTCGCCAAGCAAATAAATAGAAGCCGCGTGTTATGACGTCCGCGTAACGGGCGATCGATGTGTTAAATCACGGTTGAATCGGCCTGTAACATCTCTGCTGGGTACACGTCATTCAAATACAGTACATGCTAACGGAACCCAATTTGTATATGATATGAATGATTAAAGCGCAGAACTGTTCGCATGGTGAACAAGTACAAAGAAGACTATCAAGAAACGATGCATATTGTAGCTTTTATAATATCAAATGGATTTGCTGTGTTTCTACTAATAATTCTGCGTTTTAGCATATAATTATTAATTTATCAAAAATTCAGATTAGACTGTAATCATAAAAAGCAACAATGAATGTTTATATTATGAAAACGTAATAAAATGTAGATTTGTTTAATTACTATTGTAAAATAATTCATTTGGTACTTATTTTTATGATCTACTTTAAGAAAGATTGTTGTCAACAAAGAATATGAAACAAAAAAGCCAACAAGTTAATAGAAAGACTTTCTGTACTCATAATATCTTTTGAAATTTTTTAAATCTTACTGTAGCAAACTTTTGATTCGGTTGAAGTTCATTTTAGTTTCCAAGAATTTTCACTGCACATTCTAGCTTTGATACTTGCGCTTTAATCTCTAAATAAAATCTTTTATAACTTTTTCGAATGATTCTTTCTTGGTTTCAATAAGCACATATATATTCAAATATTTTTATTATTAAATTTCCCTATACTTTAAAAATTTACAGAAGTATTTTTACCTTCGTTTTTTATTTCTAAAACGAAGAATTTAATATTTAACGATATTTATAGTGACGGTAAAACAAACAAATTGGCAATGTAATCCTGAAATAAAGCTTTGGGAAAAAACTCCATTTTTTATAAGTGTTTTTTCACGCTTTATCAAGCAGGTAAGAATACTGTAGCACTACTTTTTCCTTAAAGCCATTATACCCCCAGTAGCTGAAAAACTTTGGCACGCCGCGCATTCCGCTAGCAACCGTTTTTCACCCAGAAGAAAAATAAAATTTAATCAACTGAAAGCTGTATTAGCTTTACAAAGCAATACACATAAATAACACTACTTTCTCAAAAATCAAATTTTTTCACGCCAGAAAATGGAAAAACGAATTAATTAGCTGTATATATATAACAATTGAAAATTTTCGCCTGGAAAATACTTACTAAAATGAAGGTATTTAAAGAATTTAATCACTGCATTAGAAATCTAATTATTATTTATGTGTAATATTGTCGTAAAAGTGATTCCTTTTGATAGTAAGAAGGATTTCTCGACGTAACGACCCACTCGATTTTCTTTTATTACGCGTATGGCCACCGAAGACTATTACTCGGTTTTTGGAGCACCGCGTGCACGTATACCGCCTCCAACTTGAAGTAATAGCTCGGTCGTACAGTAATTCGGACCTCGCAATGCGGACTCTCATTATTCCGGATGCTTGACGCGCGCCAGGGTTCCCGGGATAATGGAGCGCAGGCGCGCGGGCAGCATAGCTCAACGTAATCGAAGTACATCCCTAATCGTGTCATCCGCAAGCCGATTCATCGGGACGCTGACGATCGGCGTTCTAGTGAAATAGGTGCTCTCTACAGTATGTCCCTCCCTCCTATCCCGCTTTCGAAGGAGATCGATAAGAATCGCCCGGCGGAACGTCTCCCGCGTGTGAAACACCCGAACGGCCAACACGACCGGCCAAGTGCACAGATAGGCCGACCGAGCAGCGATAAATATAATGCTTTCGGTCGATAGTTAGATATAGAGGGGGAAAGAGAGCGAGAGAGATAGAGGGAGAGAGAAGGAGAAGAGCTCTCGAAAATACGGTCACCTATACCGGCTTTTTATACGTTTCCAGAATCTCGAGCTTGATTGGAAATGGAACTGCTCGAGAGCGAATTATATTATAAAAATATGAGGACGAGGAAGATGTACCGACAAAGATAAAAATGCTACTTTTGTCCTCTGCTTTAGAATACTTTAATATTAGGTTGAAATAGTACATTTATGTACATTTATGTACTATTTGATCCCCCGAGGGAATCATCGACTTTTCTCCCGAGTTACATAATATAGTACTTTATTCCCATCTCAAGTGTGGCCACTTTTTTATTTGGAAAGTGGGACCCACGGAAATTTTTATGTTATTTTGATGTTGGGCTGTTTCTTTATTGATTTTTCGGAAATGCGGGAAATATCGATATAACTCCCGCAAGTCGTCACATTTCCCGCAAAAGTTAAATTAGTTGAAAGTGGGAAACAAATCTAACTTTGGTCTCGCTTTTCAGGGAAAAAAGTGGCCATGTTTATTGAGATGGAAATAAAATTATTTCTTCACTTTACTACTCAATGTATGGAAAGACTATTATTCGGCAAAACTGATCGCCTCTGACGAGAAAGGTAACCTCAAGTAGTGGGTTTGTTGATTTAACTCGATTATCGGAATACCGTGCGTATACTGCGTTGGTAATTAACAAGCGGTAATTCCAATCAATCGAAATGCATTCACCTGTCGGCATTGCAATCGACCTACAGTAATTTTGCCAATTAATATGCTGCATTGAGATTCTACGTGTTTATTTTTGTACGTTTGTATGTAGAATTAGATGTTTTTATTAGTATGCAACTAAAAAATTAGTTATTAGCATTTATTAATAAGTAATGAACTAGAAGTGTTTATTATGCTAAAGTCGTGGATTCGGCATAAAAGTTGGATTATATATTTGCAGCTGTATATAAATATGAAGAACTCTTTTATTTCAAATGTAAGTCATCCCGCTAAGATAAGCCTCTAGTTGTCCTTTTTAGAATTTAAAAATATTTTGGAAACATCTAGAAAAATCAAAATTTAATCTGATATTTTGTATAACAAATAGAAAAAAAAAATTAAAAATTTTATATTTATATGAGGGACGTTCGTTTTTCAAATAAGCAAATTTTCGTTTGCTCAAAGATACTTCTAATTCACATTGATTCGCAAGTTTCCTATCAATATTTTGTACAGATAAGCATGGCCTTTCTCATCGTATTGATTTATGTATTTTAAAAATGTTAGTATTATTAATAACATTGTATCGGATGAGTCAAACGCAGTGAACATTAATTTTGTTGTATAAAGACATTAAAAAATGTACGCTTCCCTGTGATATTTTTCGTTACGTTAAGCATCAGCACATGCATTATTCCAGCTATTTATTACGTACACGAACCCATCGACCGTATCGAGGTAGCACGAATTTCGCAATATATCGGGAATAAAATTTTGCGTGTATTCATTTACATACCTTCGAATACAATTTAAATATTTCCTCCACTTTTTATGGTAAACATTTACATTAAAAGATTATTTGAACTTTACATACTTATAATAAAATGTGGAGTGTCGCTCTGAATATTCTAACAATAGCTCTCACATAATAATATTATCACGTTACATTTAATATCCAAATAATCATTCTCGTGAATAACCTCAGTTGTATGCATATGAAATTGATCCTGACGAGCATGTATATCATCATGTGGAATATACAAAGATGCGAATTAAAAAAAATCAGTCTAAAAACGGAGAAGATAAAACATTTGATTGAAAATTTATTAACGGGACATGAAGTCTATACATTTAAATATAATATGATAATATATGTACAAACAAACTTGTCTCATCGATAACTATGGTTCTGGACCATATAAAGGGCCCAGACCAAGGTCTTAGGTGTGGTAAATATACCCTCTTTTATGTATAAAAAGTTGTAAATAATTAGTTTACATTTATGTATTAAAATGACTTTTTTTCTTTCAGACGAAAGAGGTGTCTAGCTCCCTTAATATATTATCTATAGACCATAGTGAATTTCCGTAAATATTTATATAAAACATGTTGAGCAAGACATCCTGTGAATAAAATTATCTATAATATTCGTCATGCTTGATTTCTAAGACTTTGGGCATAGAACCGATTTGGCATGAAAGATATAAGTGAGTTTTTCTACATACATTGCCTCTCACTACTACATAAAAATAAAAAAGAACCACTAAAATGGTATATATAGTACATTATTTCATGCTTACACTACCTTATTAAAAATGTTAAAATTCGGTTTATCTTTTAAAAATGAATTTAGTTTTTTAAATCAACTACCTGGAGTATCAGCTTAATATAAAAATCACTTTAAAAATTTTTAAAAAGATGAGAAAGTGACATGTCCAACTTTGAAGAAACGAAAAAATGGCACATCACACTTAATTCGAACTACATGCATGGGAGACTCCATCAAACCTCGAACATCGTTCTTTTTCCATACACAGACGCGAGCGTGTGTACGCTCACTCTCTTGCGCAATGGATGCTCGGGGAACTTAATGGCAGTATAGTGGGATATACGTTCAGCTAGTCTTGAAATGTCGCTCGTCCATTAGACGATGACACCATCATCATTTACCTGTTGCGATATTATCAATTGAACGTTCGCAAATTTCGAGGAGTGAATTTCGAAGATCTGCGTTAATCGTCAACAATTGTATTAGTTCTCTACTGAAACACAGACACCTCAATCGTCCTAGCAGAGTAAGTTTTTATTTCATCAGACACCCATATCTAATTGGCTTTCGGTTATTGATCACTTGAGTTGAAAGTAAGATTTAATCACGTTGTGAAATTACAATGATAGAATGTAAACTGCGTTAATTTTCAGGTTATTTACGCCTATGCGACACTTTCAGTCTATTATACTTTTTGCCGTACATGATCGAGCGATTTTGAAAAAACGTCGGTCCGAGCGCTTTATTGTGATCCGACATATCGCATTCACGCCGCGTGACTGAGTGCAATGGATACGAGGAACGCATTTTAAATCGCATAAAGGTTATTACATATTCCTAAGTAAATTACAGATACTGTAATCCTATTACGATCAATCATAAAATGAATGACGCTGCTCTGCACGCGAGTGCATGCACACTTGCGCATAAATAAAAATCAAGTTAACTGTAAGCAGTTTTAAGCTAATTGTTGCGACGAATAAATGAGTATATACTTGTAATTTCTGAATATTTGAGTTGTAATAAATATTGATTTGTTGTCATTTACTTATTGATAATTGTAATTAAAATGAAATTTAAAATTCCTTTATATTTTACTAAAATTTGTATCAACTAAAATACTATACGTATAGTTTTAAGACATTGGCAAAAATATTTTGAAATTACATAACTCATTCTCTTTCACATCTTGCTATAATATTTGTTCGCACAATGTATCAGTAAAGATAAGTGCAGGAAAACAATATGTTTCTTTTCTTTAAAGGAATCGTTAGTTATAAGAGAACGTTCCATATCCCCCGGAATAAGCCAACGCGGTCACAAAGCGTTTCTCAATTTTCGCAACATACAGCGTATCGCACAACTGTGCTTAAGTATAAAATAGCATTTTATTGAACATATTACGCCTCTGATATTTTGAACTCAGAATTCACAGAGCTGTATATAAGAGTTAAAAATAGAAATAACAATCATAACATTCAACGTTATTTTTCAGACCTTGTCTGATTTTCTACACCTAAGTTAGAATCTTTTTAACCAATTTCAAGGTTCTTGAAGGCTTCAAAAAAACACCAAAGCCTCTTCCCAATATGATCCAAAACATATAGGTATGCCTTGTTTGCCCTATATATAAAGCCATTCGACAGTTACGTAAGAACAAACATATATTAAATATAGAATAAATATTATTTTTCTTTTAATTTATGCCGAATCGACTAATAATAAGTATATCTTCATCTTGAGATAAACAAATGCTGTAAACAAAGTAATCATACAAGATTGTAATTTTCGGTATAGTGATAATATTCGGAAATACTTATTACTATATGTCATTGAATATTGCAACTTATTTTCTAAGCGTTCGAAAACATCAAAAGTTATGGCGGAACAAGCTATAAAGGGAGTATGCGGACTCGTATCAGGCGACTCTGCCCTACTGAATGAAAATCGATCATAATCATGGCATAAAAGCAAAATATATCATTTTCATTATAACGTGTTATTAATATACCAGAATAGAGTATAATACCAATTGTGCGTTCTTTTAATTCATTTCGCGTTCACCATCACGTGACAATTAACTTCAGGCTCGCTCGCTCCTCACCGCTCGCTCCCACTCGAAACATTATCGTCGCTGAAATATACATATCGAGTTCGCCCGGCCCAATACACTTGAAATCTAGTTCTCGATCACTTAACCTAATAGAAGCCGCGCCGCGTGCAGCCATCACCCCCCGCGCAACTCATTAACGAACGCTCAAAGCTCGATGCGCGCGGGGCATATATCCCCCTCGAACCGAGCCCATAACCGCCTCGCGCGCAATGGTTATATATACCCACGTACAGCTCGCAAAAGTATAACTAAGGTACACCGTAAAAGCGCCGTCGTTACATGACTTGCGAGAGTAACGAGACCCTCGAACAATTCTACACCGGGCGGGCATTACACGGTCACTCTGCAGTTATAAAGAAACAGAGATGTGCTCGAGCATTGGTGGTCTCTATGTATATCTACATACACGATGTGCGCGGGATAGGCCTCCAAAGCTAATTAAAATAGTGCAATATCACGCGATACACGTTATCTGTGGGGATAGGTGGAGGGCAGAAGAGGAGCGTGGAAGGTTACAACGCCGCCTCTCGAAGCTGTCGCTCGCGCGCGGCTACGGGCGACGTTTCTCCGGGGACGGCTTAATTGAAAGCATATATGCGAGGACAATCAGCTGCGCGCGGCTGAACGAGGTCGTGGCAGATTTGCGCGAAACGATAGCTGATCCGAGAAGCAGCCGAAGATTCGCTGCGCGGCAAGTGTCTCTCATTCTAGTCGAACCGTTATACCATCGTGATAGACGAGCTGCGGCAACGGTGGCAGTTGGATACGTAAGACGTGATCAATATAATTTTGTCTTACTATATCGTATGCAAATGGATGTCGTTACTCGCAGTTGGATTTATTATGATGAACCCTTCAACGTCACAGTTAACTTTGTTTCTAACAATTTAGCGTCATCTATATACATAGGCTCATGAATATTTCAAATAGCTGTTAGTATCGCGTTGTAAATTAATTAGCTTGATTTTCATGATTGATAATTTAATGTGGCAGAGTTCAAACAGGTCAATTGAACTACCATAATTGATATGTCATTAATGTTGAGGTGACTGAGGAAGTTGCCAAATGATTTAACGTGTAAAATTAACTAAATTTGGTTATGGCACTTGAATTCAAATAAAATAACTAACTTTAGGATCGATTGGGTCAAGTCGGTGTTATTTGTTTTTTCTTAAAAAAATAATTGATTAAATCAAATATACAGTCCTTTTATCCTTGATTTAATTAATTTCCGCTGTATATAAATAACATTTTATAGTATTAAGTACAACAACACTATGTAGAGGTTTCATTAGGACCGATTGGTACACATCTGTATACATCCATTACATCATATTCTACATGTATTACAGTAGAATCAGGTCAAGTGTAGTCAGACATACGTTCCTTGTAAACTGAGAGAATTAAGTGGAATATATAGATCTATAAGGAAAATACAAATGAGTACTTTTAAATAATGATAAAATAGATATTTATTTAAACAATTTAACCGGTTACGGGACATACCGTATAAATTGATCAATATAAAAGCTACAGTAGAGTGACGCCGAATTTAAATATAAAAATATCTGCTCTATATATGCTCATCATGATTGGTCCTCCGCTAAGTCATCAGTGACACCGCGCTCAAACGAAATCTCGAGCGTGACCGAATTCATCGGCGTGCTGCTCAGCCCCTTCGAGCCTGCCTCGTTAATTTTTTACGTGCGCGCTATACCGACGGCGCCACCGACGAGTGCGCGCGCCCAGCGTGTGCGTCGCTAACAAGAACTTGATTGCGCAACCGCCCGTTCACAATTCCGCCTCGTTGCTAGGGCCTTTGTACGCGCGCGTATTCCTCCTCGTGCCTCCTTCCTGCTCCCGCACGCGCGCACTTCTATTTGCGCATTTCGCTCCCATTTTATACCTGTCGCTTATTTTTAACCTTTGACGTTTCTTCTCTCTCTCTCTCTCTCTCTCTCTCTCTCTCTCTCTCTCTCTCTCTCTCGCATCTTTCAGAATCTGACGCGTGATTGAGCCATACTTCTTTTTTTAACGAGCTTATTGGATTGCGGCGATGATGGACGCTACGAAGCTAGCAGTGATAACAGGCAGGAGCGAAGGGGAAGAGAAGGAGGAAGATGAAATATTGATGAAATGGTGGATTTTTTTTTGTCACCACCACACTGGCTCGACCCTTTTCAGCAGCTTTTTCTGCACTCGCTCCATCTTCGCATACCTCGCACGCGATTAAGAGATGCACGTGTCAGATTGCCAAGAGAAATTAAAGGTGCACTCATACGACGCCGCGTGGGATGTATCGCGACACTAATTGATTGATTCGTCCCAAATACGCGGCGAAGATAGGAGAGTCCCCGAGATGCATAGATAGAGCACGTCTATCCGCGCATCGATCAATTCGGGAGCTTCGTTGAAATTTTTATTGCCCGACGTCTTTATATATAAAGCGTGCACGAGGATTTATTTATTGCTGGTTGAAAAAAGCGACTGTATGCTGAAAAAAAAACTTGAATTTAAATATTGTTGTACAATAACGTTCTGATAAATGAGTGACAATTAACATTCAAGAGACCGAGTATACTTCTTGATGATCTTCATTTATTACTGACGCAAGACAGATTACTAGAATGCGACCAATTTTTCAAAACAATCACATTTATCACCGGCATAGCAACTTCGCGAATAACAAATTTCCTTATTTTTCTTGAAATCTACAGCAATGAGAAGAACGCGAATAAGACTACGTGGGAAGCGCTTAATTGCGGCGTATGCCGAAGACCCCTCGAGCGCGACCTTCTCATTCTTCACAGGGCGCGAGCGGCGTGGCCCGAGAGCAAACAAGCCACTGCCACTGGCGTGTAAAATCGACAACGACGACGACGACGAAGTCACAGCCTTTCCCGGATGCACTCAGGCATAATTGGCCAACTCGGCGCACAAGTGTGTGTGTGTGTGTGTGTAAGTAACTAACCTACCTAGAGGACTGTATTCATTCACCACGTGTCTTTCCACCTACCTCCCTTGCATGCTTTCACTTCCTCTTTCATGCCTCTTTCATCTTAGCTTCATTTTCCGTCTCGCAAGAATAAAAAATTTTCTTACATTTTTCATCAGATGCATCTTTTGCAAATTACTTTTTATTTCGATGCACCTCGTTACATTAACATATTTTTATTTCTTATGCCTATTGTACCACGTGGAACTCGGGATGAAATTTGAAGAAAGTAATACTAAAATATATTAATGATCAATGAATATGTATAGGTATAAGTCTTGAAAGGGTGCATAAATATTTTACGAGAATTTTCCTTTTATATGTACATAAATAATATCTTGCTTTTCAAATCGTAGAATTCAAGAATATATACGGGGCTAATATTTAACTTTAGAAAGGGACCTGCAAAACTGAAACCTTTGAAAAAAAAGTTGTTGGGTCAGAAAAATTGGCCCTCTCTCGTCTCTGGGGAAATCCAATGAAAAAAATGGTTATAGTTGATTGGACAGGGCGATATAGTATATAAACATATACACTTGAAAAAGGCGAGTTAGGTGTGGTAGAACTATGCAAATAAACGTTTCATATTACTTGATGGCGGGCGAGAGGATCAAATATTTTTCAAATTCATATTCTATTATGCTCTCGACAATGGCGTAAGTTACACAGGTTTTCTCTTGAGGTTAGAGATCCCATATCGCCGAAACATCCTTTTTAGCTTCACTTATTACGAAATGTATGATAAACAAGATTAGCTTAATTGGAAAAATACTCTACCAGTTTTATTGCGGCGAACCTTGTATAAGAAATTCTAGTTAAGCGCTAATTATTTACCAGAAAAAAAGCTTAAAATTGCCGTAGAAATGCAAAAAATAATATGAAATTAATGACCGCAATGATTTCCCTTACAAAAAAATATTCTCCCTGCATGAAATTATTACGAAATTTGTAAGCCCCTTCGACTGACCCC
Organism: Torymus auratus; assembly: GCA_900474315.1. Classification (NCBI taxonomy): domain Eukaryota; kingdom Metazoa; phylum Arthropoda; class Insecta; order Hymenoptera; family Torymidae; genus Torymus; species Torymus auratus. The sequence continues at coordinate 6,831 of UXGD01002628.1, read as the reverse complement.
AGAATCATAAGCCTATATACTACGGGTATAAATGTTGACGGCTTTTTTTCACCATATACGGTGGCACATCGAGAAAAAAGCGGCCTCAAGTAGACGATATTAAATGATTCTAAGTGATTTTCAGCAATCTCAAATCTCATTTCGACTCATACACGGGGCGGCGAGATCCTCGAGTATAGTCACCCCTCGACGGTGCTCACGTGTCCCTCGACATAAATAAAGTATCCTATCAAGATCTTCCGCCCGACCCTCGCTCCTCTAATCTATCCCTCCTCACAAGTTACACCCTCCGGCATGGCTATATACCTTTTTTGCTCTCTTTCATCTCCCTCCCTCTTTCTCTACTATTCTATCTCTCTTTCTCACGGTTTCTTACCCCATCGCCGTCCTTCCAGGAGTGATAGTAGCGCGCCAGTAGCCGACGAACGCTTAATATCTCGCGGGGCATCTCGGCGGCCGTGGCAGCAGTAGCGCGACACCGACGTCATATAACAACAGCGACGAGCGAGCAATATAGCGAGACAGGCCGCAGGACACACTCTTCGTGCTCTCGCTGCGGGAGATATCGGCCGACTAACGTCTCGGATTGATACTCTCTCGCGCCTGCCGTGAGAGAGAGAGAGAGAGAGTGAGTCTATAGTCCAGGCGAAATTCCTCTTTCCGCCTCTTGGCAAGCGTCGGCCGTGCGCGCTCAACATTGCGGATTTTGCGGCTTCTATATAGTGCATTGGGCACTGCTGCTGCTGCTGCTCCTGCGCTGCAGCAGCAGAAGCTATGCCGAGTGGTTTTGCAGCAGCAGAGAGAGAAGGAGCGAATTCCGCGTGTCGCTTCGCACCCGACGCGTGTTTAATATCAGATGTTTCAATGCGAGAAAGCCGCGAGAGTGGCTGACTTGCTGCGTAAACTGAGTAGCAGAGAGTGGAAAGGGGCAATGGTATTTTATCATTTTCTTGGCGGCTGCCTGTGCACTGCTGCGAGCACGTCATATTGAAATGAAAAGTGAAATTGGTTAACCCCGCGTATACTATTTTATGAAAATAGTTCGGATGCTTCGGTAAATTCTAGACTCTCGTCTTTTTGTGGCTTCCCGCAATGTGTGGATCGTTACAGACTTTTAGTTTTAATTAAATACAGCTCACAAAAGTAGAGATTCCACTGTAATTTAGTTAAAAATAATATCTTTTGAGGGTATTGGGAAAGGCTCCGAAATGATATTTTATGATTCAAAAGGTTGATTATTGTGCAGTGTGAAATAATAACCTTATCGTCGCAAAATATGTTAAATAGTGTGGACTAATCGTGTAATAAAGTTGGAAATTCAATATTCATCTGATTTCATCGCGCGGAAAGTATAGTCGCAAAGTATTCCAAACTTATATTAGAAACGTTAATTTACTAAAGGATTTCTTAAACATTTTGTGTAAAATATATTATCTAATATATTTTAGAATTTTATAAATTTTTAATGTACAAACAAAATTTATAAATACATTTATACATACTTTTTATTGTCTTATAAAGTAAAGTGAACGTAATAACACATGATCGTGAAAGTTCTTTTTTGTAAAAATGGATGTGCTCTTACATTTTTCTCAAATATACTTTGATGATATAAAAAATTGAAAATAAATTAAAAGGTCGTAAACCAATATAGAAACAATCAGAAGTTATTGCTTTTTAAATAAAGATAAGATTTCAGTTGTAGGGTAGTTTGAAATTCTCATCACGTAAGAATAAAAAAGTCTACAAATAAAGATAAGATAAAAAAAGTAGAAGAATAAAGTAGGGTTGGCGCCAAAAGTACTATTCGATGTAAGCTATTATAGAATGGCTGAATTCGGCAAAAAATCTTAAGACCTTGTATAAAAAATTTATTTTTATCCCTTACGAATAACTTTCAAAGACTCCAAATTAGCAGTATATTTTAGATATAATTGGAAAATATGTTATTTTAATTAATAACATATGCTAAAAGTTTTAAAATTGTAATTTCAGATACATTAGACTTCCAATTTATATGATAATAGGCAACCCGCAATGAACCACGCTTATTGTGATCAGACGAAAATCGATACTTCCTAAGCATCAACTAAAAACTCTATTATGAATTGAGTATAAAGTTTCGACGCGCTCGTGCGAGCGATTGCCCCGTCATAAACGTCTATCTAGAATCGACTATATTGGGCAGCAAATGTATGTTTCCGCACGCAATCGGTTCAAGTCTCCGCTCAGGATCCCATATGCCTGCAGGAAGGCATTTGTACAAATTAGCATAAGGCGGAGTAATCGTCAGCCCTAAAAGGATAATCGCCCAGACGAACGCGACTCAGGGTTCACTTTGCTAGCTACTCACTGCGTCCGCCCCGGTAATTAAGTGGCCCATTGTGTAACAGAGACTTACGAGCTTCTTAAATAAACGCATCTTTGTTTACTTTGATTAAACACGCAAGTAGTACGCGGCCATATCGATTCGTTGGAGACGCGCGAGAAAACCGTTAATGTCGAGACGAAGGTTAACATTTCGTTTTCTTACGTATGATATGTATTAACATCAATTTTAACAACTAACACTTAACCATCAAATGTTTGCGTTTTGATGTTATTTATGAGTGTTGGTGATAAGTGTAATAACAACTTGTTTAAGGAGAACAACAACAGATCTTAGGTAGACAATTTGGTGTTGAAACTGTACCTGTGCCCACCAACAAGAACATATAAAATAATCTACTCTAATACAAATATGCAATTTACATAATTTATCGTTAACAAAATATTAATTAATATTAAGGTGTTAAAAATACTTATATTTACATTTAAAATTATACATATTGTAACAAATATTATTGCAAGAGTCAAAAGTTAAAGCAGTAAGCAATCAAACTAATTCTATTGCAAAGTAGAAAAGTTATATCAAAGGTATTAAATAAATCTACCGAAAGTATTAAAAGTATTTTTAAAATATGTTAGTCTATGATGTAATTTAGTATGAAATGAGTATATGGCTACGCGTGCAGGTGCATGTGAACAAGCAATAGGACTATAATGTTGGTATACGGGAGCAAGTAACGAGATATCATAGAATGAATATAAAAATGGGTGTCCAAAATGATCTATATAGTTTTAAAAGTAGAAGAAACAAAAGCGTGGAGTGGTAACATCATGATCATTGAGACTATAGAGAAACGGGACGAAAGTAGAGTTAGACATTGTTAAAAGACAAAGCGATATTTATTAAACGTGATACGAACCGCTGGCCGTTTTTTTGGCATTTTCTACGATCGCGTGCTCTCGGGGTAAGTTGTGACATCCAGACTCGAAGCTGCAGCCATAAAGAGAAACAATTCGTTACATATATATTCACCACTGGACTTCCTTAATTACGGTTATTCGCGCTTAAATGAAACGCAAGGAAAAATATGCATTAGAAAACATTCGCTATGCTATATGGATGATACATATTTTCATTATGACTGTAGAGATTGATGATAAATAGAGTTTCGTATGATATGTAAGCAATTTGTTGTTTGTTCCATACATTATTCTTCTGGCAAAGAAAACATATTATATACATAAAAAATCATTAATGTGTTCTTTACCAAAATAAAAGAGCATTACACTGACTCTTTTGCCTATTAAAAATCTCGTAACATCTCCTGCAAAAGTTGAATAACCATATTTTATATTTTAATATAGTATACTTTCCAACAATCATAAATTGAAAGAAATGTATATCATATCATGTACTCGAAATGTCTTTTAAAGACTGAAAAAGTACACGCTTTACCTTTACATGTTAACGTTGAACTGAAAAGAATCAAAGTCTAGAAAAATACAGACAAGTTATATTTTATTTTAATAAAAACTGTATTGTGTTATGTATGCTATGTGTAAATAAATATAAAGCATGAATAATACCTGTTAAAGTTTTTTTTAAAGATTATTAAAATTAAACGGGGCGGATTTACGGCTAACTTATTCTTTAAAAAGTTTTTTTTTTAATTTTTTTCTATTTTAAATACAAGCAATATTCTACAAGAAATTACTCATAACCAAAAATAATAAATATATGAATTTCGATTATTAATCCAGAGGTTCTGTAAAATTGTGTTACTTTCTGATAAACCATGTGTTAATGAAAACCTACGCTTTCTTTTGACTAGCAAAATGTTAAATACGTTACACAATTTGAATATTATTCATTTTCATGAAAATTCATCATCTGCATACTTATGATCGACTCATTGATTGCGGTATTCACGAGCGCACGGGTGGTATTCTATATTCTCGCTCTTTTATTTTTTTTAGCCTTAATTATATCTTCGCATCACTGATCAAAGTGTAAAAGGCCGCCGTTGCGACGCACGTAATCGATCGCTTGTCCATCCAGAAAATTTATTTTCATATACTTTTTATCAATAATTTTTTGCCGAACTATAAATTAATTAAAACAGAAATTAGTTTTTCCGCATAAATTAATATTCAAGTAGTTATAGTATACATTTCGAAACATGATGCAGTCACTTACCTAATTAATTTATCTCATTACACGCAGGCTATTGGTCGAGTGATTTCATTAATTTTTGCTCATTACTCACTTGAAATTTTAATGATAATAAGCGAATTTATAGAGGCAACAAAAGGTAACGAATCAAGTTTAATAATTCATCTTGACAATTTTATATGAAATAAGGAATAAATACAATTGTTTAACTAAAATTAATAAAATTAAGAACGATAAAAAACATTGGTTTTACTTATTTATAATTATTTTATTTGTGTAATTGAAAGAGCTCACTAGTTTTTCAACGTCCCAAGATCATTAAAACAAATCTCAACGAAAACAGTAAGAGAGTTTGCGGTTAGTTTGAAAACTGGATTAAAGACACTAAGGACTTGTAAAATCGGGATGAGTCTCTACAGTACAGTTCTTGTATTTTAGTTTAAATTCAGGTAAATAGAAAATTCACCACACAAAAGCACATACACCCAATACTAGTGTATTTATATTTATAATAATTTCGATTTCAATTATGTGTATACTTTCTGATTAAGAATTAGTATATTTTGAAAAATGTATCGAACTTTACGAACCAAATGAGAGTTTTGGAGACAAGAATAATTAATTTAAAAGTGTTGAAATAAATGGGTAAATGTTTGAGAGAAGTATGCGCCCCCCCCCTCCAAAATAGTCTGCTGGGCTCATTAGTAAGATGACAGACGATTTTATCTCAGACGCACAGTAGCAGATCGATCATTTCTTTACTTATATGTATAAACTCGATGCTTTACTTAGCACATTTTCGATGAGTAATTACCATAATACTCTATTAAAAAATTAAATTCTATTGTATATTAATATATACTAAAATAATGTTTGCTATAGTTACTGAATAATAAAGTGAAAATTTACATAAAAATATTTTTTTTTTCTCTTTCCATTATCAATTCTACTTCTTTTTATAATTTTTTTTAACTCGTTAACGGGCGAATAAGTAAAGTAGAAACCCCGTGCTCGACTCTTATTATTTCTAAGAATACAAGAAATTAATTAACGAAAAGTGGTTACTCTACTACTTTCGAGGTCCCTCCTTCCAATTGTGCTACTTAGGAATTTCAAGAATCAATATTTATATGAGCTTTCAACACAAATATCTAAAAAAAGAAAAAGTTTTTTAATAGAAATTTCTTGAACAAAAACGAGCTTCAATCGGTGTGGGAAACGTTTAAATCGTACACGAGAAACTTGTACTTGAAATATATGTAGATCCCGAATTACCATCAAATATGGCGTAAAACAGATTTTCATACAGACAAATCGGTAAGTTTCTACCATTTTACCATCGATTTCTTACATATTTTTTTCCTAAAAATACATGCCAATAATTATAAACATATAATTAAAAAACTACGAACTACGTTTTATCTAAAAAAAAGCTAAAATTGTATATACCGGGATACGAAATAAAGTCTGCAGATCCAGAAACTGTACTATTACCGTTATGAAATAATGCTCCTTACGGGGATATCGGAGATATACCAGATGTCTCCGTCGTATTGCTAGTAATTCTAATAGAAAAAGGAACGAATTAGAGATCAGGGGATAACAAAGATTACTGGTGGAAATTTGAAAATGAAAAAAAAATCCGAAAAAATAGTAAAGTATCGATAAATATGTGACCAACAACTTACTATTTTTTTAGTATCCTTTGTAATTTTCAGAAATTATCTTTGTCATCCATTGTTCTCTAATTTATTCTGAATAAAATGCCTCTAAAATTTTTAAGAAAAATTAAAAATCGAATTAAAATAACATAAAATACTATATAGAATTCTGGTATGGCGCCGACATCCACTTACGAGAAAATCTTCAAATTGGCTATATATTTTGTTACATGATTTCTTTATTTTTGGGATATAAATATTATGAATAAAAAAAGATAAATGAAAAATAATATATCAACAATGTTAGCTTACTAGAAGAGGGTCAGGGATCGGAATCACGGATTCGGCTGAAGCTATGGGATTTCTTTTTAGATATAGAAATATGAAGAAAAATGCAATATTAGACCCTAACGCTCAAAAAAACTATAGTTCTGAAGACTTTTAGCTTTATTTTGACGAAAGTCTTAGAAAAAATTTTTTTCTTAAACCGACAACAATTTAATTTTAGAAAGTCTTAAATATCATTTCAAGTAGAGAAAACAAAACTAGAGAAAACGAGCTTTCATTTGCTTTATTAAGGCGGTCTTACACCCATAGGCCTTTCTGGCCAAAATTACCTAAAAAAATGATAAAAAATATTATTATAATAAAATAATGAAAATATATTGT
>UXGD01002627.1:0-24891 GCA_900474315.1 Torymus auratus | reverse complement strand
CCGCCATATATATGCTGCCGACCAGAGTTTAGTTAATGCGTCGGCGCTAGGCGGCGCACCATCTCCCTGTGGCCTCACGTATCTAAGTAAGCCGGTCAGAGGGTATATATAGCGCGTCGTCGACTACCTCGTCAATCTTTATCACTCGAACATCTCGCTGATAGATGATCGTCAGCAACCACCGAAGTTTATTGAATTATTATTCGATAAATTGTTACGACTATAAAATGTTGTTATTTTTCAAGATAAGGCAAGATTCTTTACATTCTTAACACCCCAATTTTGATATTGTATCGAAAACTGTATATAAATATTGTATTGATTATTGTTTTGAATATTGGGGCAAGACAATACAATATCAAAACTAATTTTGCTATATCGTGCACTCATAGTTCCAAAGTAGCGAGCAGATTACCTGTGTATCAAGTATACACAGAATAAATGTGTTCAAGTCTTAGATTTTATTGTTTCCTCAGTGATTATTCGTACGCATTAATTGATTAACTATGTTTGATAATCATAATACTAAACTTATTATTATATTATTTAACTCTGTACAAACGATTGAATTCCTAATTAAATAAAACCGTCAGGATCGCGCGTTTTCAAGAAATATTTATCGACATTTAATTAACCTGTAATTTAAAATAATTATGCAAATGACAACACGGTAAATCCTAACCCACCTCCTTCTTCTCGCTAAAAAAACCACAGAGAGCGACCGAAGGAGAATTCGTAAAAAAAAGAAACTGTTCCGTAGAGATGCAAATCACCGCTTTGCGCGCGATGACTACATTACACACAGACACACAGCGTGCGATGATTAACGAGCGTCGTCGTGTGCGATTTTCATGCAAATCGATATTATACGTTAGAAGAGGTAAGCGCGCGCGCTTCCACGTACACACCTATACACCGCGCGAAATCGGCCGACCTTGGCAGGCATCCCGAGAGCAGAGTTTCTCTTTGTCCCGATGATTCGCAACATTCGTCTTTGGCATGACGACGCTACCGAGTTTCACGTGTGTATGGGTTTTCGGGTATAGACCGCCCGCTGTGTATATATGTGTGTGCTTCGCCGCTGGTGAAATCCAGGCGCGAGTTATATAGCAATGATAACGGGAGACACGCGTATATAAAAATAGAAGCGGTCGTATTGTTCCGAGCGATAAAGGTCTTTATTGGGTGTAAATTGCGTTATTACGGGATCGTTTCGATCTCGATAAAATTCGCCGGTATATATTCGCTCCCTCCCGCGTATGTTTCAGGAAGAAAAAAGAATCAACAGCGAAATAAAGCATGAATAATCGAGAGATATCCTGAGCGCTCGCGCACAAGAATTTACGGCCGCGTGTAGAGCAGCGCTTGTAATATCGGCTATTCCTTAATACCCGCGTCGTCAAATCCATTAATTACGCCTGACACGATATTTCCGAATTCTCTCTCTCTCTCTCTCGCTACCTTGGTGGCCGTTGGCGGCTCCCGGGTGACGTGTTTCACAGTCTCGTTCGCCATTAATAACCAGCGGGTTGACTTGCAAGAGGTTGTACCATATTGCACGCGATGATGCAACGCGATGAGTATACATACATAACGGTAATTTTGGTTATTGTTTGGGATGTGGTAAGTATAATAGGAGCTTCTGTTGGAGGATCGTGTCTATTCCTGCAGCAGCGCGAATGAATGGGATATATGAGAGTTGTATATTTTTTACTTAAACGGATTCAAATTTTATGCTAATCTTATGTATCGTGTAATCTAATATTATACGCATACCGGTTAGACGGTGTAAGTACATTTCTAGTGGAATAAAATTGACTTTAAATTCGCTTTTAAAAACGTGACTACTCCTTTGACATCTTAAGCTGTGCATACGTTAACTAAACTATGTTATATCATGAATTTAACGTTTTTCGGTGGTATATATCACAAGTGACCTAAATCATCTATATATAGCAAACAGTAGAATTTTCTAAATTGAATTTCTTCTTACGTGTTAAAAGCTAATATACGTATAGTCACTTCCGGTATTTCACGAAAAAACAACCATCGATCTCAACTCTTTAATGGACGAGCAAATGAAAATAAGCGAGAGTCTCTCTCGCGAATGAAATACGACGCGCAGTGTGCTCTCGGCATAAAGTTCGAGTACACAAGGCTTAGATAATCCGGGCGCGGGATTATGAGCGCTATAAAATATATAGCGCACAATATATAAAGCGCGTATAAAGGAGATAAGATTGAGACAATCGCGAGTATACGCGTGTATCCGGAGTTTACATAGTCTGCTCTACTTTGGACGAAAATGGAGAGAGAGAGAGAGACTACGCGGGTACACTTAGCCTGGCATTTACATTGAGATTGTTTTGTGTGGATCGGGTCAACAGCTGGTTAATCCGCTTTTGCATTGTTTCCGTGAAATCAACGTAGTTCCCGTAACCTAAGACAATTGAATTTCCACTGCGTGATGAAAGAAAATGCAGTTGAATGTCGGCCTACAATAGATAAAGAAAAAAAAAGTTACGGCTGTTACCGGTTATTTGAAAAATGAACTTTTTAAACTTACCTATTATAGCTCGTCCATCGGCATTTTACCGGGACCCTCCTGGACTCCCTCGACAAGATTTATTCGAGCGCTCAAAGGTCGTTTTCTCGTCCGCAGACGACAAAAGGAATCTGCCCCCGCGATTCCCGTCGGAGCTGCGCCGCGTGCGAATGTTTTGACGGTCTTTCTCTTTCCACCATACCGATACACGTATCGCGAGCGACGAAACGCCACTTCGGCCCCCAGTGGGATTCTACACGTGCTCCCGGGTATTTACAGGGCCCCCGCGCGACCCTTCGGCAAAAAGCGCAAAAATTCCAGAGCACAATGCTATACTCTCCTATATATAATGGAACGCAAGGCCGCCGCCGTCGCCGCGGCGCGCAACCGAATTTCATCTAGCCTAATTGAGTTATAAATAATCCTCCCGCCGTTCCTAGGAAGCAACAACGCAGCGAGCGCAGGGGTACAACCACCGCAGCCCAGCAGTAGTATAACCCTTATATACACACACCTCCCGCAAAAAGCTGAGCATCAGCAGCAGGGAGAGAGAGAAAGAAGAAAAGGGCCGGCGTTCCCACACTCTCGCGAGATTCCGGCGCTCGCTCTCCTTATAACATGCCAAAACAGCGATAATTCGACGTGGTGTGGTCCTCCCCGCGAGGAGAGAGAGAGAGAGGGAGATACACGCATTCGCCGGACTTGTTCCCACGCGCCCGCCAGAGCCAGCGACCCAAAAGGGATTCCTGCCATTCCGCGTGCGCGAGGATGACCAGTGCGCCCGCGATGGCGTTTGCAATCGCAAAAACGATAAATTAGCTGATTTACGCGCTCGAGTTTTTGCCCCGTCGTACGGGGAGGTATGAGGAGGCGGCCGATCCGAGAGATGAGGGTGGACGAGGTTGGAAGAGAGAGAGAGAGAGTAGTTTTCGGGAATCGAGAGGTAGTAGAGTGGCTTTTTGGGATGTTGATGTGGAAGGGCGGTTTTTTGTCGAACGGGGGTTTATGCTTTGGGAATTGTATTTTATGGGTGAGTTTTTTGCGGAATATATTTTTCAATATTAGGGCGGAGTATGTTAATGCGTGATTCGTTATTTTTTATGGTTAAAAGTGAAAATAGCTTCTTAAAAAATACCTGATTCGCTATGGTTTTTGTGATACCATTTCTATTGTTTGCAAAATTTATCGCATAATATTTCGGTTATTAATTTAAAACTTCAAAGTAACTTTCACAAAACGCCATAAACCCTGGCGAATTTTTTCTTAAACCACCGAAACGCTCACTATTAGCCCGACAACACACAGTCTCTTGCTAAAATCTCAAGATAGAGCTCTCGTCAAAAATTAGTCCTCCGCAGCTCGACTCTCCCTCCCTGAAACTGTTATTGCGCCGTGCGTCGCTTATTATACCTACCGAAACTATCTCGCCCTTTGTCGTCGCGGAATATCTTCATCAGCCGAAAGGCCTGTATAGCACACGCGCGCGAAAATGCGAGCGCCGAGAAGAGAAAGACAGATGCGCATAATCTGATAGAGGCGACGAAAACATTTGGGGAGATTATGAGGCACGGGGGCCGGCCGCGCGTCGCCCGATAAGAATCAGCGCGCACGCGCCCGGCATCTCTGATGACGAGGATGATTTTTTTTCTCTTTTTTCGGGGGTATAATGCGCGTGTGTGTGCGAAGAAGAGGCGCCCCTGTGCCTACAACCCTTTTGATGTAGGGCGAGTGTGATTGATCTGGAGTGGTACGGAGTCGAGGTGTATAGTGGAGGTGTATAGTGCTCGAGAAAGGGTCAGGTGTGATTGGGGGATAGGATTGTGAGGGTTGGATAATACAGAGCATTGTGAGGAAGATGATACATGCGGCGATTTGATGAAAGAAAGACGTTTGGGTTGATTTGGAAGTTTGTGTGTTTAGAAAAATGTTTGCTTACTCCGTAGGTATAAATGACTGATGGTGTATCTATGAAATATCTAATATCTTTAATGTACGTCATCTTTTGCATAGGATCAATTTTATTATTTTAGATAAATTTAGAGAAATCGAAACGGACAGGCATTTCATTATAGGGCTGGAAGAGAGCAAGACAATACTATATTTCTGTAATTATTGTCTCGCTTCTATAAATACTTGAAAATTTCTCTCTTGTCTTGGTCTTGTCAGACAATATGAAAAGTATTATTGTCTTGTATTGAAATTCTTGATCATGATAATTAGAAAATGTTTAATCATTTTCAAGGCAAGACAAGATTATGTACATTCTTACTAGTACTAATATTACATCGAATATTGGCTTAAATATTGAGGCAAGACAATACAACACCATCAAGATTAATCTTGCTACATTGTGCAGCTCTAAATTTTACAATAGGTTTAAAATTTTTTGGTGATAAAAACTCATTTAGCTTACATTTTAAACATTTTTAAATTTTTAAATTTTCACACCTATTACAAGGCATTTCGCTAGTTCCAATTTTTTCAGATATAATTCAATATTAATATAAATGTTTTATCATAATTAGATAAACAAAACCAAACCACATCCACCCCCGCCCAACCCTTTTCCTCTCATCCTCCTGATTGTCACCACTGCTTATGCATTCGGTCCGCGCATATCCTTGTAATCTCCGCGCGCCAACTTCTCTCTCCGCTCGCGCAATGAACGCAACGCGCGACGACGACGTCGACAAGATCTCGGCGCGTCTCTTTTACGACACGCAGCAGCGGCGGCGCTGATGCGGATCTCGCGCCACCCCCGATGCATTCGCTTTTACTATTATTATACGCACGTGCGTGTGGGAATCGAGGGGAAAGTATATAATATTTCGCGGAAACCGGAGCGATATTGTTTAGCGAGTAATGATATGGTTTGTAGGGAGAAAGTTAGGTTAAATAGACCACACGCGTGGTTTATAAGTATTATAGAAAGTATTATACGATACTATTTCGTACAGCTGCGTACTCTTTATAATTGCCCAAAAACTGCATCCCGCGCGCGTCGCTGCCGGACTTTTAATTAACCAACGCGGGCGTGTTGGCCAACCCTTATCTCCCGGCGATATCTCCGAACTCTCTTTCTCCGCGGCCAATAAGAATCGCAAAAATGCCACTCGCTGACGTAAGAATCGCCTTCGCCTTACACACTGACGTAGGCGCGCGTTTTTCCCACAAGGGGCGCGTATCTCACGATTCTCAATCGCTCGCGTCTCTTTCCTCTCCGCGTCGCCACTTTCGTCGGATTCCACCTGACTTAACAGAACTGAAATTCCCCCTGACACTTGCCGGGCGAACGACGCTCGACCGACGCGCTATCCCTCGCTTTTATATATACATACGCGATCTCTTTTATTTTTATTTGCAGGCTGCGCTTCTTCGCATTTTTTTCCGTGAATTTTTTTCATTTTTTTATTCTGGAGAATGGAACTTCCGAGATTTTTTCGCGGACGCGTATGGCTATTAGAGGGCGCGCGCGCGCGAGTCGTCAAGAACTAATTAGCGTATCTGGCGTACAAGATCGGGAAGAGAGTGAGTTCGGTATAGGTGGTCCGCGTATAGGTAGGTGTGCGCGCGTTAGGAGCAAAAGGGTGTCGGAGCCATTAGCGCGCGAGAGACGCTTTTATATGAGAACGGCGGAATTCCTCGCGCGTTATCAAGCGACCGGATTACTCTAGGCCGGACCGACCGATCGAGGCGTTAATGGCCGCGGACCGGAGAAATGTTAATCGATTTGTAGGATAGAAGGTGATTGTTTTTTTTTCCACTTTTTTTTTTTAGGGTTGAGGATTGATAATTGGTCTGGGGATAAATGAGAGCAAGTACACGTGTTTCATGTTGTATTGAGGATTTTTTTTCTTTATTGGTTTTTTCGTTTCATATATTCATATTCTTATATTTCGTCGTATATAAATTATGGACTATAACATTACATATCTATATATGCACGGTATAGTACTGGAATCACCGTTTTTCTCTTCTCTTTCTCTCTTTCTCTCTCGAGAATACATTGTCGTCACGGCCATTTCGTGCCTGCACTGGTATATGTAAAATAGAGGGTTTTTCTTTTCTTTGTTTTTCGGGGTCGTTTTTTCGCTTTTCGCAGGTGTACAAATAATTTAATGTCGTTTTGTTTTCTACACATATACAAGACATATACAGCATGATTCTTTTGTTTTTAAGATTGTTTTAGTTTTCAATACAAGCGAACAACTCGAGTATTAAGCATCGTTTCGAAAAACACGTATAAAATAAAAAGTTACTCTCGTTGGTAGAAAAATAGAAAATTTCTTTTAAAATAAAGTAAGAAGAAGACATCTGAGGCAGTGGCAACATGATTGCAATAAAATACAGCCTAGAAGGAATCGATTACATATGATACACGATTAAAAAAAAATAGCTTACAAGCGATCGGTCTTGATTTGGCAACTTACAATTTTTATTAAAAAAAAACCTAATTTAAAAAATAAAAACGCATTAATATGTACAACGTCACCGCTCGACTCGCCGCACTCGAGTCTGCGCGCACTTCAATTAAATACTACTAGCAAAAATTAACGCAATAATTATGTACAGATTGCGTGTGCGCGCGCCTGCGCACACGGTGAGAAATAAATTATTAATTTTTTTGTCAATATTCTTACAAAAGTGTCATTACTCATTCTTTCTCTCGTTCTTTCATTCGCATTCTCTCGCTCGGTCCTTTCACTCCTTCGCGGAAAGTCGGATAAAGATCGTATCTTCGAAAGACTCTGACCGCTAGCCGCATCTCGAGTATATAAAATATATATTTACAAATTAAATAAGAATTCCGAAATACGTTTTTTCATTCGTCCGTTTATTGTTAAGAGTAAATGCGAGGTGTCCCGACTTCGTCCGACTTTCCCCCCGTACCTCGACGCTCCATCCAGTACGCATATATTTATGGTATATATTTATAAAAATTGATCGATAAAGACGATACACTAGCACAGTAAATTAGGACACAGTGACGCTCTTCCTCACCTTCTCTTTCGTTTACATGTATATCTACATAGTTGTCGAATCGTCGGCAATTCGAATTAGACTCTCTCTCGTCGAACTTACATAAATCCATATATAAGTATCTAACCCTAGAGTTTAACCTTACAAAAAACAGTGTGTGTTAGTTCAATCCTTAATAGAAATACGATTCGTCGCTCTCAGTCTTTAGTACGTGTCAAGACGCTCTTGCATGTATGTATGTGTGTGTGTGTGTGTGTGTGTGTGCGTGTGTGTATATATATATATGTACGTGCGCTTGTGAGTGTGTAAAGAAACCGCCGTCATCTTTCCTTTCTCTCCCAATCTAACCGTCTCGCAATATAAATAAACCGCTTCGCGCGTATAATACTGGTCATGGAGAGAAGGTATACATATCATCCTCTTCGTGTTTCTATGTCTGTGTGTGTGCTTTTGATTGCTTAGGAGAAGAATAAAAAAAAAGCCGCCCACTCATAATACCTCTTTCACACTACGCGAAAAAGTCCGAGCACTTTGCACGCTTCTGTTAGATTCTCGAGCACCTCGCGCTCCTTCGCCAGGAAGGAGCGGGTATTCTTCTATCTTCCTTTCTTTCTCTCTCACGCTCTCATCGACAACTGGCACGCGTCTACTACATCCTCTACATCTATGTTTATATTTGTGTCTGCAAGTGTATGTGTGTAGTGAGTACCTTACGTATAGGTATCGCTGCTTCTTTTTGGTCCTCGCGTTGATTACTCGTAATAATTTATATAAAGGGGGGGAAGAACAAAAGAAATCCTAGAGAAGAGCTACATGGTATATAGTATACACAATAACGCGTCGTTCTCGCAAGGAATCGGCGAAATCATCGATCGAATCACTGGTAAAATGCTCGCTGTTTGTGAGTGGATTCCTGCGCACGAGAATGATGATGGCAAGCGATGCGGGAAGAAGGAGGAAACGATGTATACAGCTGACGATGAGGAATGAGCTATACGAGCGGGGGAAGCTGCTAAAGAGCCGAGATAAGGAACGCGTCTATCTCTTTTTCTCTCACTCTCACAGGCACGTGTGTATCGTCTTCTTTATTCGACACAGCTGGCACTTGACCTCGCAGCACCAGTGGAAGACGCACCCGCACCTTTCCACCACGACGATCTCCTGCGTCTTGTAACCCCTGCCGCAGCACATCAGGTCGCACCCGTCGACCCCGATACTCGTGTCGTTGCACTGCCTGCCGCGCGTCCCCAGTATACCCAGCTTCGGGTTCTTCTCGCAGAATGGCGGCGACGGCTCCAGGTACACCAGATCTTTGATGCCTGGTGGTTTGTGCTCCGGATTGTAAGGTTTCAGTTGGAAGCTGTATCGGTGCCGTCGGGACAGGCCCTCGCGCTGCGCGTGCACCGAGTTGCTCGCCGAGTTGCTCGTTATAGCGTTGCTTGCGCCTCGGATGCGGTCCGAGTTGCTCACCATAACGCGCGATGCGCCGTCGAAACGGTCCTTCAGGTTGTCGCCGATTTGACGGAAGGCCGGCAGCCTCATCCAGCACGTCTTCACCGTACACGAGCCAGACATGCCGTGGCACTTGCACTCCTGGCGCATCTCCGTCGACACGTGCTGTAACATTAGATGATAACAAGATCCAGATTAGGTTTCGTTAGGTTCTCTAGGTTTATATTTTAATAAATCACAGAAAACTAATTTTTCATTACATAAGCTATGAATTTTGACTAAAACATGAAGCTACTTAAATTAATTCAGGTATGAACCTTTAAAATTTAGGTACAGAAAGAGTCAACTAATTCTTACCGTTCTGCCGGCCTCGTTGTTATGCAGGTTCATCTTCTCCCTGAGGTTCCTGCCGCGTTCGCCTGTATCGACGAACTCGCGGGAGAATCTGAACCCGTAGCCGATGTTGTCGCTGCAGCCGCCCCACTCCCAATCACGTACACCAGAAGGTCCTCGCGACTGGTGCGAGTAATCACAGGAGCAGGACTGTATGCTACCCTCGCTGCAGGCTCGGGCGATGCTGTGCGTCACTGCGGCGCTCGTTATCGCGTAGATGAACGCCGTCTCCCTGCAGCCTGAAACATAGATAAAACAAGCGCACGGTTCGTTTATATTACGTATGTTTGCCTTTTGATTTGGGTGTAGGAAGAAAGAGTGCTGCCTCGGATTTTTGCTGAATGAAGGAGGAGTATGGGGAACTGGTTCGTGTCGCGTGGAACCTGTTATGCGTTCGTGGAAGCTGCTGCGTATATAATACGCGCACGTAGGAGAGCGAGAGGCTTTGTACGAGAGGTTTTCCGGTAAATTAATTTATCGCGCGTGGAGGCGCGAGGATATATAGGTATATATGGTTAAGCGCTCGACTTTAGCACCGCATTTGTCAGAGATAAATAATCGACACTTCTCAGCGCGTATATTATACTATATACCTACGGTGACGAATGTATAGCCTTTTAACGCCGGCTTTCGCGAAACCAGCGCAATGTATCACCGGCCGCTCGTATACATACATACACACTCTCTCTCTCTCTCTCATACATGACATTCAAAAGGCTAGACGCTCACCGCTACGATTCCTTCAACGAGGAATATTTCACATAACTCCGCTCGCTCGCATTTGTATGCTCGCGAGCGCGCGCCCGGCTTATGTATTTTTCGAGATAAAGAGGTGGCTCTCTTGTCATCCTCTCTCTCTCTTTCTCCTCCACATACATATAACCGGCCGCCGACGACTATGACCCGTACGTGAGGCCGCGCGTGCGCGTTCATTGAGAGAGAACACGAGCAACGAGACAGTGGGAACGTGTTTGTCGTGCGAGCACAGCGCTCTTGTGTATATGACTGTGCCGCGTGCGCGAGTGTCAGTTTCGATTCGAGATTAAATTATTTTGTTCGCAGAAGGGAGCGCACGCGCGGAAAAGGAAATCAACGGGGCGGGAAAAATCGAAAGCGAGCGCCGTGTGCGGTGGGTTGCTGCCTGTGTATAGGTTGAGGTATGGGTACGTAGGTATATACATATACGAGTACAAGGCGTAATAGCGTCGGTTAAGGAGAGTGGAAGCGGGAGGAATTTGAGCTGTCTTTTGAGGAGCTTGACAAACCTGAACGGGCTCTCAGTTTGGGACGTGGTTATGCGCATATTGACTGTTTTCTTAATTAATCAATGAAACTCGAATTTATTTCCGAGGTATTTTATGCCGTTTAATTTAATTGAGAATGCCAAAAAGGTATAGCTCAGAGTTCTGTGATACTTTCTATATTTTATTTCGAAACGTGAGTTCTACACCATAAATTTCCCTCCTTGTATTTAAAAAGAGAGCTCGAAAACTCGTAAATTATAATATTTATGTCTCAATATTTTACCTACAGTCACGATCGCTAAAATATATATATTCAAAGCTCTTCGTTATCTACATCTAAAGTAGTTGCATAATTACCCGAACAATAAAAATAAAAGAGCCTAATAATACGGTATACCGTTTACTAAAATAGAATATTTTTCCCGAACTCGATGAAAAAAAAAGAAGGAAGAAAAAGAGATAGAGAGAGAAGCGCTTGGTTCGCTTATCTCCCACTCGATCACCGATCCACCTTTCAGCGGCTCTCGGAAAACGTCGTCATTTAAATGCCTCCGAACGGAAGGACGAGCGCATGTCTTCGGGGCGCGGCACAAAGGTGCCGGTAGACACCTGCACGCGCTTTATGCAGATAAGCCCCAAGAGAGCGAGTGTTCTTTTGGGTCATCGCGCGGGTGACCTTAACCTGTGCGCACGCCCCTCCAGGTAGAGAGAGGGAGAGAGATTTTGCACGCGCGCGTCGAGAGAAAGAGAGAATTGAGACGTTCCGCACGCCTCCCACGCGCGAAGAAGAGCGAGCGAGAGAGAGAGAGGAGGGACCACCGGCGGAGTTTAGCCTACCGCGTTTTCGCGTTCCTCGGCGACGTTTTGCCGGGGAATAAATTAATAACCTCGTGGTTGTCGTTTTGTATATATAATAGCTGCGCGTAAAAAATTCGTGAGTTATATCGCGCGCGGAGAGATTTCAATTTATTTCTTTTTTCTTCGTCTTAATGATGCCATCGCGTCGCTGATTCAGAGCGCGTATTTCCGATGAAAAGTGCTTTTTCCTTTTTCTTTTTTCGTAAATCGGTGCACGCTCGCGTTGTATTTGCCGAACAATTTGTGGGCCCGCGAGCGTGGCACAAAGCCGCTCGCTTAAAGGTGTTCACGAGCTCATTCGAGAAGCGAAGAGTGGAGAAACAGAGAAAAAGAAGAAAAAGGAAGAAGAAGAAGAAGAGGCGAGCGACGAAAGAATGAGAGGCGAACTAGCCATATAGCGAGAGAAAAAGGCGCAATTGTATAGAAAATCAAGACGTCAAAAGAGCACATTTCGAGGATGCGCGCCCCCGAAGTAGATGATCGACTGTATCGAATTTCTCGCCGCCGCTGCTGTTGCTGCTGCCGACGGCCGCCAACCGAGCGATCGAGGATTCGTCTCACGAACGTTCTCTCTCTCTGTGTCTATACGTCTCTACCTACCTCCGAAAAGGTGTGCTCTCAGCTCGTCGCTCGCGCTCATTCTTCCTCCTCCTCCTCTGAGAGTGAGAGACAGAGAGATATATCCCGTGCGCGCGCGTAAAAGAGAAAAGGTACGGGCAACATAACGAAGGTAGCAAGCAGCACGCGCACGCTCGCTCGCACAGTTTTTCCTCTAATCCCTGTGAATGAGTACAGTACGGTGTGGGACAGGTCGGAGAGGAAGTTGTGTGTAGGATAGGTAGGTATACAGCAGCAGCAACCCTCTGTATATATACACCTAAGAAAGACGTGCGTGTCCCGAGATTTACGCCGTTCCGGCAGGTTATCTCGGCCGCCCCGGGGGCGCTCTGGCCCCGAAATTCGATTGGTTCCAGATATTATTTGTCATCATCACACGGGACGAGCGCGACGAAAGAACCGGGGACGTATCATTGCCCGCCTTACCATTGTCCAATGGGAATAATGAATGCCCAAACGTGGTAGGTCTATATACCAGCCGCTAGGGCTGCCGCTGCAGCTACTTTTCGGTTTTCAGCACGCGTTGACGCGATTTTCGGAAATCGAGGCGCGCTAATGCCAGTGCTGGGGAAAGAAAGGATTGACTTGTCGAGACCCTGACTTTTGACTTTTCTCGCTCTTTGTTTTCAAATATAAGAAGGTGCGGACGGCTTCCGCTGTGTCTGTTATTTTTGTATCGCAATTTTGTTGGGAAACGCGGTGGTGGTGGATCGGAAACTTATCAGATTTTTCGAATTATGGTATAGTGAAGACGTACAGGAGATGAAGAAAACAGGTGGGAAACTACTAATGCACACACGACCGCAGGTATATGTATCTATATAAGTAGCCATCGGCTACCTCTAAATTATCCAAACTCTCAGCGCGCCATATAAGAGACAGAGAAAAAAGGGAGATGCTCGAGAGCGAGAGAGAGAGAAGAGGGCAGAAGAAAACCCCAATAAACGTAGAAGCGAGAGCAAACAATAATCTCCGTTTATTATTTTACACTCCTCGTTCGTTTCCCTCCCTACCTCGTACACGGAGAAAGAAAAAAAATCTGCGTCGGCGACTGACCGACGGACCGCAGAGGGAGAGATAAAGTAGAGGCGTGCGCGCGAGCGCACAGGTGTAACGGAATACATATATACGCGAGTTAGTTATATGTATTTCCTCTCGTTCGGAGCCTCACGTATTTGCTCTTTCTCGGGGCACGTTTGCCCAGGCCGATAAAGCGCGTAAAGTATTTATTGTCCCTCTCTCTCACTCACTCGCCTGCTCAAACAGACTCGGGATTATTGGGACTCTCTCGGTTCCCATGGGAGTGAGCGAGAGGGACAGAGAGGCCCGATAACGATTTCTCTCGAGAGCTCAGGGAGAACGAGAGGAAAGGAGTGAGAGGGAGATAAGCACGCGACCGCTCCTCTTCTGTGTATACGCATGTATGTATGTATATATCCTTTCGTGGTCGCGAGCGCCAGTTCTTCTGTTTGTTCATCGTAAAACGCCGGGAGGATATGTGTAGAGGCAGTGAAACAATGAGCTCGAGCCTAATGTGTATATCGAGTATGATGCCCCTGGTTATTTTTAGCGAGCGATGATAAAGTGTCATCGAAATCCGACGCTTTTCTCGTTAAGAGTATACGTCCGACGGCAAACCCCGAAAACCGCAACCGAGAAAACGTGTCCATCCGTCATAATAAATTTTCTGCCTCAACGCGTGCGCATCCTCCTTTTCAACGCTGCTGCTGCCGCGTTGGCGCGCGAGACGTACGACCTGTTTTCCTCGCGCTCGCTGACTTTTGAACTGCTCTCGCAGTCCGGTCGAGTAGAGAGGTAAGGAAAGAAAGATCGCCCTAAGCGACATCGCGACGCGACTTTACGAGGGGCATTTGCGTCAGGCTGAAATTCCACGGAGATAAAATCGCCGGAAATTATTGCTACCGCTGTCTCCGCTTCTTTCTTTCTCGTTCCTTCCTCTCCACGCCGCCGTCCTCGTCGACTGCCACTTTTCGCGCGACGTTTTTCTAACACGAGCTGACGTATTTCACATTACTAACCTTTCCTAATCGGTTATAATGACTTTCCAATCAACGCTCAGCAGCAGCAGTGAATCATTTTAACGGACGATTTGTCGCTCCCTGCAGCGCGTGTGCTCGCAAAAAATCATACGTTCCCGCGAAACCGGTCCCCTCGATTTTTCCGAAAACGCGACTCTCGCGGGACCGCCATGAAAAATGCATCCCAGGGAGCGACAAGTGAGAGGCGAGTTTTCGCGTGCACGTAAAAAGGGATCGATCGGTATTGCCCAACGCTTCAGATCGATACAGTCTGACGTATATCGACGTGCGGACTTGATTTATCGGAGTTTTAGTGGTCCACTCGTTAACGATCACATATCAATATATATAAAATCGATAGGTTTTTTAAGACGCACGTAGAGAAGAAGATGTAAAAATGAGGGGCAGCAGCAGCCGTACCGATCGACACGCTCACGCTCTCGCGGCGCGAGAGAAGCAAGAACCCGCGCGTGCGACACATGTAGTCCATCATAGGCCGCGCGCGCTTGCTGGATTTATGGGGAGGGAGGGAGAAAAAGCGCGACGGAGAGGCCGTATAAAGACCGCGGCGAGCGATCGGATTTATCTCCTATAAATGGGCCGATTATGTCGGCTACTACGCGGAGGCTCTTAAGCCTGGCTGCGAATATAATGAAGACGCGATTAGAAGCGATATTTCGGTATACGTGTTGTGCGGGTATAGAAAGCGACGGGGACTTTTTCACTCTCTCTCGCGCGCGCTAATTGGCTGGAACCGGCGCGTGCGCAAAAAGCTCTAGTGCGCTATTATCAATAATTTACACCTTCGCTTCTTGCAGCGCGGCGGCGGTGCAGCTGATGTTTAGAAAGGTGACGCTCTCTGCTGCCGCTCGTAAATCATCGGTAGCGGTGGCGGCGACAACGCGTGCGGTATATTATGTGTTCGCGCGTGCGCGTAAGTAACTGGTTTTAGGCCGTACAGTTAGCCTTTTGTGTACATAAATCTAAGCACGCGTAAGCACGGATAATTCGTTGCGTAATGAGGTGTGTGATGCCAGGGTTTGCTTAAAGTTAAAAACTTCGCGAAGATAGGATTTCTTTACTTTGATTGTACATACAATGTAAATTTAAATGCAACACAATTGCTAGTGAATTTGATATCGATAATCGATTTACTTTTACCAAACCGCGATTTAAACTATATCAATAAATATATAGGTTCGAGCCCGCACGAAACACCTCAACCCCCCATTTCCACCCCACCTTGGGCACCTCACGCGAACAATGCCACGCACGCACACTATCTCTCTCTTCTCTTTCGCAAGGTCGCCCGCGTAGCGAACATCCCATCCTCTCTCTCTCTTCTTCTTCGAGAAGAAAGAGTAGGGGGGCCTTTGGCGCGCGGTAGGTGGCAGCCTCGCGGCGGTGAAATGATTACAGACTGCGCGCTCGATATTACCGAGAGGCGCGAGAGGGAGAGAACGGCTCTCTGAGCGCGCGCGGCTGGATTATGTTGCCGTTCGGATTTTATGTTTGGTTATTATCCTTTTTCGTCGTGTTTTTGCAGGGTGGAAAGGAGGGGGGAAGAAAGAGAGAGAGAGAGAGAGAGAGAGAGGCTGTAATGGGATGATGATTGTGTTGGTATTCCGCTTTTATACTTTCGTAATGAAGTGTTTATTTTAAAAAAGCGCGACGTACGCGGCCCGTTTGGTAGGGGAATTTATACCGCGGCTTTTTGCACGGGGAGGAATATTTGGTTTTTGAGGATACCTGTAGTTTTGCACGCTACTCTCGCTGTGCGAGGAACAGGTTGCAATATACGCTCGCGTCTAATAATAGAACTGAAGAATGCTATACAGGCGGGTTAAAGTGCGCTCCGCGCGCGAAGGAATCCTCCCTGTATATCGAATCCGGAAACGATCGCGAAATACCTTCACCAAGCGGGCGGAGTTAGCTCTCCATCGACTAAATTTCCGGGTATCTATTCACTTTGCATGACAAATCGTTGTCTCTGCGAACGATAAATCAGCCATGTATACGCTAATCGTTGCTCTGACAAAACATAACGACACTCGTTAACGACGCTGCAGTAGTAGGTATAGTATAGTCGAACGATCAATCAATAGATCGGACGAGTGCAAAACAGCAGGTTTGTCATACCGATCGTGTTCGCCGATAACTCTAATACGCCGATAACAGCGCGGCGACACTTTTACACGCCCGCACGACCTGATTAATTATACGAAAATACTGCAGTGTATGCACGCTCGGTCCTTTCGCGCCCCCTATACACACGTAAGTGGCCATATGGGACACGCTGTCGCACAATGGGTTGCGCGCGGAGAAGAAAAAAATAATCGCTATCGCTCGGAGAGTGTACATCTGCGCGACCCTTTTCGCCGGCGCTGATCTTCGCTAATTATTGCGAGTGAGAGTAGATGCAAATCCTGTAATCGCCACGAACGACGACGACACCTTAATTGGGTTTGTCTCCGATCTTCGCTCTCGTGCATATACTCTATTGTCTCGTGTATACATAGCTTGTGAATAAAATTTAATATTTTAATGCACATGCGCACTCGTAAACACGTCATTCAATTATCCAAGGACTAAAAGCACTTTCATCGCTCGCGCGGGCGTTTCACTCGCGGCTAATCGAAGCCTAATGAAATTGCACCGCCCCGTCCCGGGCTTTTACATAATCAAATCACCACCCATTCACTCACTCTCGTTCTCTCTATATACACATGCCATATATAAACTTCCAGCAGCGAAAGACGGACATTTGCCATCTACAATTTTAACGGTCCGCCAGTCACTTTGCCACTCGCTTTATACCCGCACACTTACACGCACACAGACGCACATTCCCGAGTCACCCTTTTCCGCGACAGCAGCGCGTCCGTATAAATCTCTATCGGGGATCGGCGCAACCGGTCCTTAAACGCACGCGCTGCTGTCGGACAATGGGACGTTTTTGTCTCTCTCGCTGCTGCTGCTGCTGAGCTCGCTTGTCTTATCGTTCGATTGATGCGCGAACGCGTCTCGTTATGCGCGCGAGAGGGAGAGACAATGCGACGGCCGCCGAGAGATCTGCCCGAAAATGTATATAACTCGCGCACGCGGGGCCTTGATGCGGATTCGAGGTTTATATATATATATGTTGGTATAGGAGTTGGGCGATTAGGAAAGCGAGAGGAGGCGTATGAGGTATTTGTTGAGGTCCAAGAGGTGTATGAATTATTTATGGCCGAAGGTAGGGGCATTCTTTCTCCTGGTTAATTGGGGATGAGGATACGTATACGTCGTCAGTGTTTATAAGGAAAAAGTGTCTTTTCGAAGCCATATTTCTAGCTATATGTATAGTTCCTTTTACTTTCATCTAGTTTCTATAACACTTTTCAAGAATTTGCTTTAAAAAATCACTTTCCCTTTTTACAACGCACACAGTGCACAAAACAGAACTTCTGTGAAAACTCACCTCTATCAACGATCTTGCCGAAGAGATTCTTCCCCCGTAGGAAGTTCTTGGTGGAGCAGTTCCATCGCCGGTTGCGAAACTGATGCTGGCACTCGGTGATAGCCATGTTAGCGCCCCTCGCCACGGCCATGAGGACGCCCGGGTTCTCACGCGCTAATCTGCGCTGCTTGCGCCTCAGCGTCCCGTACACCGACGGGTCCATGTGCAGCGAGGCAGGCGACATCGGCAGCAGGTTGTTCGGCTCGCCCGCTTTAGCGATGCCCCTGGAAAGGTGGACGGTTGACGTTAGTTAAAGGTGAAAGTGATAAGGTATATAATTATAGACTAATTATCTATCTTTACGTAATATATGGGCAAGCGATTTTCCGGTTAAAAAATTAAAACAAGACGTTTCTCACGAAATTTCTCTCTACGGAAAGCAAGCGTGACTTTCCCGCCTTATTTATAGAAGCCACAACGGTTTTCCTCTCGGCCGTACCACCTTGGCTATAGTAAGAAAAAAACACGAAAACCTGACGCTAGATCACTTTTGAAGTGCTTTAAAAGTCTCGTCCTGAAACCGACGAGCGCGCCACTTGAGCGCGGACCCCGTATGTGTGTGCACCACTCGAAAAACAACAAATGGGCTGCGAGCGAGCGAACAGATGCGCGTATACACATACTGCGCGCGCCGGGGTGTTAACGAAGAGTCCTCGTGCTATTATACCGGGAAAAGTGCGCGTAGCCGATATTGCTCATTTACCACCTTTCCCGGAGATTTATCGCACGCGCGTAGGTATATATGCAAGAGAGCGCGGATTTTTATCCTCCTAACGGAACGTTTATTGTTAATTAAAAGCCATTCGGCCGCGCCGTAAATCGCCGGTTCAGGGGATTTTACGAGCGCAATTAGAGAGGGGCGCATGTATATGCATTCGTTATTCATTCGTTTGAAATGTACTTTTATGTTTCATCACCGTCCCGACAGATTATAGTAAAGCGAGAGAGAGAGCGGAGAGGGAGCGAGGCGCGCGTACCGAGGGTAGAATAACATAAACTGCGCGCGTCACGAAACGCGAAATCCGTCCTGACAGCTTGAAAGACGATACTGACTTAATGGCCGCGAGCGAGCGAGCGAGTTAAAGGGAATGCGCGCGCATGGGTTCACTGTTTCTTTTTTTTGTTGTTGCAAGAGGAAGGTGGAAAAGTCGATTCGTCATTGAAGCTCCGATCAAGTTTCTTTTCTGCGCGAATAATATATTGCCAGTGTGTTTACGAAAGGAGGTTTAAGGATCGTTTCGAAATTTCGGTGCGCTTTATGTATATACGTCGGCCGACGCATGCGCGCCAGACCGAATAATAAACGGCGCGCGTCTGTCGACGCGGAAATCCCAGCCGACGGTCTTTAATCGATCAATCGCCGGTGTTCAGCGTCAACAGTTTATTTTAAAATATATATACGATCTTTTTTTATTACCCACATACATATACACGCGTGCTTTCGATAATCATCGATCGTCAATACGTCAGACCACATAATTAATGCACGCATCAACTCGCGAAATCGGAGCACTGCACATCACGAGAATAATCGGTAAAGCGCGCGCGTTCAAAAATTTATACACCCCGAGTAAACAACCGCGTCCGCAAACTTTTCTCCTCCACGACTACTCCTCGGAGGGAGAGAGAGAGAGATGAAAAAAAAGAGAGAACGTCTAAGCGAGACGATGGCGGAAAAAATTCCGCATGCGTCTCGCTCGCTCGCTCGGTCAATTTTTTGCCGCCGTCGCGCGCGCTCATCCTCCGCTGCTGCTGCTGCTGCATTCAATAAGCGATGTCCATAAATAAACCCGCTCGGCAGTCGCGGACCGGTCGCGCGTCGACTCTCGGGGATATTACTCGTTATAATTTACGTCGGCCTGGAAATCCGCGTACGTTCTTCTTGCGAACTCGCGAGAGGAGGTATATAATTGTGCGCGAGGGGTTTAATGAATTTATTAGCGGACTCGCGACTATGCTGCGAACTTTCGAGGATGAAGTTTTTTGAAGTGACGGATTGTAGCGATTATGCAGGCTTTATTATCGGGGAAACGCGAGCGGTATTCGACGGGTTTTTTTTATTTTTAGAGTAAGATGGAGTTTTTCAGAACGATATTATGTATCCGTTGTTTATAATGCCGATAAAGTTACTTATTGTTTATGTGCTAACTGTTCGGATAATTTTACAACCCATCCCGTCACTTTCTATTTTCACGTAACTTTTCCATAAAAACAGCAAGCACCGTGCCACGAGAGCAAACAATTTATCAACGGAATTGTTTTTTTAGCGAACCATTTTTCACTATACCTACGCACTCGCGTAAAATTCTAAAAAACGCCGTAATATCCTTTCAAAGTCAAACGGCTTTTTTAGTCGGGTCGGCATTCCGGCTCATATTTTCTAAAATTGAACAGATTTTAAAAAGCGCAATTTATCACCGACGTGAAGCACATAACAGATAACTCGCTCGCTCGCTTACTTAGCTTACACTCGCGCGCATGAATCACGTACGCGGCGAGGCAGGAATATGACGAGAATATTTCAGGTGAGCATCCGCCGCGCCGAAATCACCGGGTGAAACGCAAATAGTGCGCGCGCGCATATACACACGTGTGCTATACATCCGCGCGTGCGCAGAGAGATTAGTCACGTCGCGATTCCCACGTCTGTCATCATCATCGGCTGGTCCACGCAAACTCACGACTGCTCCGGAATTTAGAAAGCACGGGCGTTCCTTGCTCCGGAATTTTTCCAAGCGATTAATAATACACACACGGCAGCGACGTCGCGGAAAATTCACGCGTGCACGCGCGATATATATCCCGTCCGACCAGTCGCCGAGAAACGTGCTGTGAAAAAGAGACGTTGCACTCGCGCTGCTTGAGACTTTCGCTGTCACTCATATATGTATACACATCGGATACCTCTCTTTCACGGTATATAATAATCGCAAAACACTTTCATCACCACGCGCGTCTGCTCGAAAAAACACTGTACCACTTATCGGGCTAAAAAAGAGCGCTTTAAAAAATGCAACTCACCACCACATGGATCCTCTGCCGCGATTCTTGTTCGTCCTGACCTCAGCTGGGAGGGTCGGCACTGCGACGGCGAGGGCGCCGAGCATCATCCAGAGCCTCATCGTCATCATCGCGCACGGAGAGTCCCTCTCTCTCACACGCCAACAATATACTTCCGCACTTTATCAATTCTCCTCGTTGTAGTGTAGTAACAAGAAAAAAATGCACCAACGATCGGCGATACCGATATGTATAATCACGCTCACTCTTTATCTCACCGGACGAGCCTCGGCATGTCCCGCGCGCACACTGAGAAAAACACACTAGTACTGTCGGCCACCTGTACTCCTGCCTGCTGCTGTGCTGCGGGGTCCCGCTCGCTCCGATCCATCCGAGAGTCCGCTGGCTCCGCTACTGCCGGCTCATTTTCGGCCCCGAGCTACGGAAACCCACCCCTCTATCTCTCTCTCACTCTAGTAGTAGTAGGCCAAGCTACGATGAGAACACGGGGGTGTTACCCTCATCGCGCGCGCGCCTGTGGTGGGAGAGAGAGGTAGCAGCAGAAAGCTGCACACGGAGCACGCCGAAGAAAGAAGTCCCTTTGCCTGCGCCAACCCTCGTATACCGATCTCTCTCCCTCTCTCCTCCTCTTTTTTTCTCCTCTCTCTCTCTTTCTCTCGTCTTCTGGTTCTCGCTTGCAGGAAGCGACGCTTCGCGCCGAATTATATAGATCGGCGGCCGATGCGTGTATATATATTATATATATATATGTATCCGGAGCGGCCGCGCGCTGCCGCACACGAGAGACACACGAGAGACAGGCGCGCGCACACAGCACACACGGCCAATAGCCTGCGACGGACAACACACACGGACGGAGAGTATATGGGCCTCTCTCGGCTAGCGACTGCTTGCGCGCGCGCGCCACGAGAGCTCGAGCCGCCGATCTTTCTCTCTCTCTCTTTCTATCTCGCTTGCTCGCTCGCTTCGTGTGTGTGTGTACGTGTGTGTGCGTGAGAGCGAGCACACGCGGGGGCCCCTCATCCCCCCACATACTGACCCGTGTGGAACAGAGAGAGATGGAGACCCCCCCTAGGACGATTAAATCTCGCCCCGCCTCTCGAGTAAGAGAGAGACAGACCGAGCTGGCTCGGCCCTCTCTCCTCGCGCTTATAGCGCGTATTACTGGTACCACCAGCAAGAGCCTTTCGCTGCAGAGAAGAGAGCGAGATCGTCTGCTGGCGCGCGTGCGGCAGCAGTACCAGCAGCAGCTGAGCTTAAAGAGAGAGAGAGAGAGAGAGAGATCGGCAAGAGAGGTGTGGATGTCATTGCGGGGAGATGTCGCTCTGCGTGGGTGGACCAGTGACAATCGGTATACATTGTGGCTGCTGGTAGATACGTTTGGGGTGCTAAATTTTTTTTGTAATATAAATTTTTTGCAGTCATTTATTGATTAAAATATTTTTAGAGGTTTGTTGAGTATGGCTTGTAGATTTACTCACAGAGTTTGCCGAATTTGTTGTGTGGTTTTGCATAATAAAAATGTTTGTGTGGATAAAATTCTAAATAATCTGAATGTATGGCATAATATTAAATTTAAATCATTAATCGATTAAAATGGAATAGCATTCATATTATTGCCATATTACACAATTACCTATTGGTTTTTTTCTTCATAGTACATTTACAGGAGTAAAAGCTATTAAATATGTTGCCTAGTAATAGCTAAAATAGTACATTATACTCTCTAAAGTTGTATTAGTGAAAAAACCACTAAACACTAGTAAAATTGCTCCACCGTAGAATTCAGTGAATATTCACTAATTTTACGGTGGAGCAATTTTCACTAAGGTTTTAGTGGTTTCTTCACTTAATTCAACTTTAGAGATAAAATTACATTTGAGGGAAGCTTAGTGTGAATGAATCGGCAACTGCCTTTAATTTTGCAATAAAATGTAACAAAAACATTATAAATTTTGTTATACAAATCAAATTTTTATGCAATAGAATTTTTATCATAAAACTTTTACAGCTAATTAAATTTAAATTAGTTTATTATAAGTGTACGCTATTTTAAAAATATTATGAAATATTACTTATGTAATTATTAAATTGAATTTTATAAGAATAAATTAATAGAATAAATGATAAAACTATTTATTATTTTATTGACATGATGCATAATCATACTAAAAATCAATAAACGTTTAGTTATATTCGCACCCATTGCACAATTTCATGCAATTATTGTCTGCACTAAAACATATATAATTACAGTTTCGTGCTTTAACGAACGCAGCAAATCAACTCAAAAAACCCCGATTCGCAACGGTTGGCAACAACAGCCACGTCGTTATATGCCAACATTCCATTAACGCATCCTCCATTGTAACCCTCCCCAAAAGCGTCGGATACATCGAGACAGAGAGCCTATACTCGCCCTCGCCCACACCCGCATCCTAATCAGCTATCCCTCTCTCTCTTTCTCTCGTCCGGCGCCAGTATAGTGTGCCGATCGACACCTGCGCTCACGGAGGCGCTACTTTCGCGCTCGCTTCGGGCACGTATAACGAGTCGCTCGATCGATCATCGCTCGCGCGCTCGAGAGAAAGAGAGAGGCACACATATACACGTGGGTCCTCTCGCCGCGAGGGGGAGGCGTAGGAGGATCCTCGAGGAGGCCACACCCCTGCCGCTCCCCCACTCCGCGAGCGCGCTGTGCGCCTTTTGTCCGGCTCCCACTACTCTCTTGGCGAGCGAGCGCAAGAGCGCGCTTATACACACCTTCCCTTTTTTCTCTCTCTCGCTCGCGCATACCGAGTAGTAGTGTATAGTCTTCATGCACTGAGGGAGGACAGCGAGAGAGAGAGAGAGAGAGACATGGGATTCGGAGGAGCGAAGGAATGCGTGAATCAAGGTGGGACGAGAAAGAGAGAGACGGTGTGTGGGAACGCGACGCTTCGCGGTATGCGTACATGCACGCGTATATATATACGTATACGTACGTACGTACTTATGGAGCGCACACACGGCTTTTTCTCTCCCCGTCTCGGTCTCCTGCTCACTTGCGAAAATCGGAGACTCCTCGGAGATTCCGCGCTGAGCTTTTTCTCGCTTGTGTGGAGAGTTGCGTCAGAGAGGTATAATAATTTACGGCGAGACGTCGCTCGCGAGGGGAGGAAAAAAAATGACGGACGCGCGCGTGCGCTTGCCGCTAATTTTTCACCGCGAGCGTGAGTGCAGTTCTCTCTGTCTCTGTTTTTTGTCTTGGGAGTTGAGTAAAGAGAGAGAGAGAGAGAGAGAGAGGCCTCGTTACTCTTCATTAAATCATTTTTCGAATTTTTTGAAAATCGTTGGTTGTGTGACGTGTCTATTGGATGTTCGAGTGATCTTGCAAGCTTTAAGACATAGGGATGTTTGATTGAGGTGGTTGAGGATTTCAGAGGCATTGGTAAACTCGAAAGCATTCTGATAACTGAAGCTTTTGAATAGTAGTAGGAAATATAGTTTTAATTTTTTGGGATTTTCTTACTTGAAATCATGATTGGAATTTTATAATAAAAATACTATAAATCATAAGAATTGAAGAATTTAAAAACTTCAATGATATCTATACAAAAACATGTTTTCTCTAATCAAAGGTCGA
The DNA here is from genome assembly GCA_900474315.1 of Torymus auratus. Lineage (NCBI taxonomy): Eukaryota > Metazoa > Arthropoda > Insecta > Hymenoptera > Torymidae > Torymus > Torymus auratus. Next base: position 617 of record UXGD01002627.1, on the reverse strand, counting down.
AAGAATCCATAAAACTCCACATCTCAATCTCCCACCCACATACGAATGCTCCCAAGTTTACCCAAGATAGCATCGTCGTCTAAAACCAGGTCAAGTTGCGCTCCTCTCCTTATACCCAAGCTCATGCGCACTTAACGGGGCCAAGTCTAACTCTCTTCTATACTCCGGCGCACGCACACGCCTCTACGCGCTCGCTGCTCGCAATTACGTTTTTGCCTCGGTGCGCACTGCTGTATGCGATAACGAAAGTGACCGCTTTTTACGGGCGCGAGAGAGCTCACGGGCGGACGATTTATCGTTGGCAAACAAAATCTGCAATCATCATGCAGAATGCTCTGCTCTCCATGCGAAAAGGGCTGTTCAAGGTGGAAAGGGAGGAAGAGAGGGAAATCATTTCTGTTTTATTAGAGCTACTGTTGAGGTAAAAAATTAGGGCTTCGCAATACAACAAGATTAATCTTGATATTGTATTGTCTTACCCCAATATTTAAGAGAATAATCGATACAATATTCATATACAGTTTTCGATACAATATCAAGATTGTGGTGTCAAGAATCTTGGCTTGTCTTGAAAATAACATAACATTTTCTAATCGTAATAATTTATCGAAATAATC
>UXGD01002626.1:0-24920 GCA_900474315.1 Torymus auratus | reverse complement strand
AATGCTTAGAATGCAAGTCTGTCGCCCCGTTACTAGGAAACATAGTAATTTTTCATCAAGTATTTTTCTCCGTGTACTTTTCAAAAATTATATACGTAAAAATCAAACAATTTATGTACATTAACGATGAAATACATGATAAATAATTTATGCAAATGCATTTCAAACACTAATCTAATTGGTTCAACAAAATACTCAAATTTTCTATGTAAAATGCATGAAGAGAGTAACGCACGAATTTAAAAAAAAATTCAAAGTATTAATCTTTTACAGGTAATTGAGTTTTACTTTCTCCCCGCAATTTATTTTCTCTTTTACAAGCTGCCTCTATAAAACGAGTTTAAATTTAAATCTCATCCTATTTGAATATTACGGCATCCCTTTACAATGCCGTCAATTCCATAAAGAATTTTCACACGTTATAAACGTATTATAACTCTACTTCAACATAGTAATGCAGAAATGAAATACCTTTTAAAATTATTCATATTATACATATCTAGTAAAATATTTCAATAGTATTTCAAATAAAATGTACAATAACTCTACATATAACAACCACACTCGGGTCTTCAAATTTCAGAGAATATTCTCTACCTTTTCCCGGCCCCATAGCTTCGACTACATATACTTTTTCGAAAAAATGCTCACGTTCGCAAGCTCCCCGGAGTCTTTTTCGACTGCGGCGCGACCACCACACAGACACGCATCACATACCCATACATACACTCGCGTGCCCGCGTTCAAAAACCTGCAGTCTACAGTCGGTGGCAGGGAGAGCCGCGCCGGAAGTTATTTAGTGGCTCGTGCCGGCGAATTGCGGGTGGCGCACGAAGAGAGAACAGCGCGAGAAAGAGAGAGAGAATCGGAGAATCGATATCGCGAGGCGCGACAAATCGATTATCGCGAGTGAGCGCCGCACGCGCACAGACGCAAGCGCGTATTATATGCATCCGTGGGCACTTGAAAGTGCAGCACGCGAAGGGCGTATATAGAAGAGGAAGCGAGCAATGAAGAGAAAAAGGGAAAGAGCGAGAGCGACAGAGAGAGAGAGAGAGTAAGAGAGAGAGAGAGAAATCCGCGGGCGCGACACTGCCGGCGGGCGGCGGCGACAACACGAGTGGTTAATTGGCGGGTTTATCCCCCCCGGGGCCACGATAATAAGTGATAATTAATCCGTTGTGTGCGTCGTGCCCGTATACGTATATATCTACACTGCACACACGCGTATACATTCACGCAGCGACGCGGCATTGATTAGCCCATACTATACTATACACGCGCGGGGGGCAAAGGCACGTCGTGCAGCAGCAGCAACACCAGGCACTCGAGAGTGCGTGCGTATGTATGCGTGTGCAGCGGGGAAGTAATCAGCGCCGTATGCACCGGCACGAGGTGCGCGCAGACGCGGCGGCGGCGGCTCGGAGTCTGCTACTCGCTCTCGTTTTTTTTTTTTTTTATTTCGCTCTTTCTTTTGCCCTATGTGCGTTTGTATACGTCGATGTGCGGGACGCAGGGGCGAAAGTACCCGAGGGAGGGAGGAGGAGAGTACGAGTGCGAGTGAGAGTACGTCTCTGCGTAGTATAGGGTGGGCTCGAAATAAAGCGAGTGGTACTTTCAGCTCTTTGGCGCCGCCGAGCGCGGTATTCTCTCTCTCTCACTCGCTATATCGAGGAAAATCCCTTCTTTTTTTACTCTTTTTCTAATTTTCGTGCTATTTTTCGTTGTAGTTTCTTGGGGGTGGATTTTTTTGTTCGTGAATATGCAAAGCGATACGAGTCGCATGAATGAATGAATTTTCTTTTTGTGATAGGGGTTGTTAACCTTTGGATTTACCAGTGGCGTATATACCTATATAGGGAGTGTAGCTTTCAAAAAATTTAAGGTTTTTATGGATCTGAAGTTTGCAAAGTTGGAACGCAACGAAATTATTTTTTACAATTAACATAACATTTTTGAGAATGAAAATCCATCGACATCTTTGACATAAGGTTATTGTATACTATAGAATACTAAACCTCCATGCGAAATTAATATTAATCAATAGAAATTCTAAATCAAATCAATTTTGTTTTTATTTCGTTGCACTCCAACGTTGCAAACTTCAGACCCATAAGGTTTTTAGCTGAAGCAGATTATTAACCGGTACTTTTTAAAGAAAAATAGTCACGGCTACTGTCGCTATCATCAGGCAAAAATAATACAATATATTATCTTGTCAAAAATCTTTGATAATAATTTAAAACTTTATCATAAGTTTTGCTACATTTTAGCTATAACTCAAGCTTCCATAAAAAGTTATCAAAATAATTGATATCCTCGTTCTACCATCAATTCACCTGCTTCACGTACATTTTCAACATCGCTCATAAACAACTTTGACTTTTCCCCAGTCACACGTGCACGTATACAGCTCCGCATAAAAATCCGAGCGAGCTAGCTGCACGCACGCGATTTGCATACAGGCCTTTGCACTCGCGTGTTTCCGCTACAACCATCATCATACGTGTGGTTCACCTGCAACTCACTCTTTGACTCTTTTTCTCTCACTCTCTGCTTCTTTTCTCAACGCGATCCTATGCCGTCGCCTCCGCTATTAGCGAGTCGCGTCGCGTGTGCGAGCGAGTCCAGTGCGGCTTCTTCTTCTTCTTCCGAGGCAACAGCCTTTTTCCTTTCACTTGGACGTCACTAATTGTGAGTGCAGCGAGTCGTAGGACGACTACACGCGCGTACAAGAAAGTCTTGCTTGCGTTTTCTATTAATTATGGGCGGCGGCTGACGAGAGTTTTGTGACTGTGTCGTTTTTTTGGTCATCGGGTGGCGAAGTCGGAGTTTTACGATGAAATTCTGGCTGATTTTCTGGGTATAGAGATGTAATTGAAGGTCTTGGAAGTCCTGTTTGATAGTTGAGAATTTAGGTCGCTTGATCTGCAAGAAAGTTCTTGGAGGAGGAGGAGAAGAAGAAGGAAGTATAATTAAGTTTTCGAACTGGGTTAAGATGTCTTTTTTCGAGGAACAATACGTAGCCAGAAAAATGCTCTAGTTATTTGAAAAGTGGTCGCTCCTCGGCTATTAAAAATGCTTTAGCTACTTTGGGGACGCGAAGAGAACAGTTACTTCCGGAACGTATACTTTGATACACAATTTTGGACGTTGATATATCACACCGGCAAGATGAGTGACCAAAACTGAAACAATGAAAGCGCTTTTCATAGAGAAAACAAAATTTTTACATTTAGTAAGTTGAAGCATGCGCTATTAACCTGTTTAAGGATGTTTTGCACTAATTGTTCCTAACAATGACCAAATTCATACACAGCAGAAAAGCTTTTGTTTGCGCATGTTTCAAGAAATTGAAAAGGACAATTAAAAACTTTTTATTCCTTTAATATCGTAATAAATTATAAAAGAATCACCCATTAAATTAAATATTTAAAAAACCTTCATAAAAACTCAATTATTCGCTTCACGTTAAAATTGTACTTGTAGATCTTCGTCTCTACCAACAAGTAAATCACAAATCAAGCAACTCACGTAAAATCTCGCGCGCATCAGACATCGCACGCACTCTACAATTCCGAGCCGTATACAACACCATCTCGTCATTAGTCGCACGCTTCTTCCCTCTCCTCGCGAAGGGCGCATCCATCTCTCTCCTCTATCCCTTTCCACTACACCATCGCCACCCCATCCACCCTATCCCTCATTTAGAAATTCCACGAAGTGGCTGACTGCAGCAGTCCTTCATTTTCATGAGGCGCGCATCGCGTGCTACTGCTATCCTATACCGCGCTGCTGCTGTACTCTCTGCAATACATATTGCATGGGGCTCTTTCTCTCTTCGTCTCCTCCATTCGCGGATTTTCTGATCCGCGCATTGCCTTTCAGTGCAATTTGCGCGAGTGCCGCAGCCTTTCCTCGTCGAATTTCCTGACCACTTGATCCTATACCCCTCCCCGTGTTTGCCGAAGCTTCTTATGCCCGTTCGTGTCTTCTTTCCTCCCTTCTATTCCACGGTTCGATTTCCTCGGTCCCCACGCGTTTGTTTGTTTTGAAGGATTTCAGAGCGGCGTGTATATGGGGTTTCGTCGGTGGGGGTGGCTATAGGGGGGAGATAAGTTCGCACGCACGGGAGGTATGGGGAAGCCGCCGGCTGAGACGCGGATAACGAGGGATTTTTGCCGTGCTGGATATATGGAGGGTGGAAGGGATTTTGTTTGGGATTGATTCCGATGTTTGGGCTGCGAAACTTTTATTCTATTATTGAAAGAGATTCTGTGTGTGTGCGCAGGTGGGAAGGTCGAAAAGAAATGGATTTGTAAAAAAGTCGCTCTTTTTAATTTGGAAATGAAAGCAAAAGGTATTCTTGCGTTTTTAAGAATACTTAATTGTTAATTTATACGTGTGTGGGTAAGGGAGAATAACATCAAAAGAGGGTAAAGAGGATATACGTCATTTCGTCTGTTTCACGGATCGCGAGAGTACAATGATCTGCACTTCAAAGGGTTATGTGGAAGGAAAGCAAATTATAAAGGTCAGAAAAGTGCATGCGTGATGCTCAAAGGGATGGCAATCAATGTAGATATGTACCTATGTAAATTTTACTTTGAAATTTTTCAAAAGCCGCCACGAGTATATCTGTACAAAGATATATCAAAGGTGAAAGTGCGCAAACGCAATCCGTTATAACGAGTTGCAAACTCGATTAAAAGAGAAGCGCGCGGCTCATTAAGCGCAGTGAAATAAAAAAAAATACCTCAAACTCTAAAAATTCCTAATCTACATAATTAATTTCCTCGTCAAAGGGAGTTCCGTCTATAGATCGTGTAAGCAAACATTCTCTCAACCCAACAGGCAGGCAAAAAAGCTCCGTTTACCTAAACCACCGTGATGCAAAAAAGCGTCAACAACTCCAATTAATCCCAACGCGCTCGCGTTGGAAAATCCAGCTGCCATAGACACTTGCGGTCTCGTCTGCGCACCTATGTATATCGACGCGATCGAAGACGCACTTCCCGCGGGCAATAAAAAGTCAAAGTGGCATGTATATACGAGAACGGCTGCACGTACGCCCGAGGCGCACCTTTAACCCTTTTAGCATAGGAAGGCGCGGGCACACTTTGATCTCTCTCCGCGGGCGCAATTACAGCCCGACGGGCTTTGAGGATTCTCGCGCACGGCCTAGAACCGCTCCGCGATCGTTTTTACTTTGCATCTAGGCACGAAGCGTGTACGTATAGTTGCGCGTTTCTCTTTCGTTTGCTCCACGCGTCAAAGTGGTGCTGGTGGTGGTGTCATGATGCGTGCATTTTTTATGCGCGAAGGGCCTTGACACGTGAAGTGTATAATGTAATTGACGCGCAAGTGTATGCGAAGGAGTTAATTGTGGGTACGTTGTGCGATAAAGAAGGTAAAAGTCAATGATAATGATGGGGGGTTCGTTTAAAGTTCGATATTGCCGCGGTTATTGATGATATCGTGTATATATATTGGAAAGAAAGGGGGGCGATAACTAATGGTATATTAATGTATTTACGGTGGTCGAATTAATTTTATGCTGAATTATACGGGTTTGGGAACGGTACTCTTCGCCACGCGGGAATATGCCGTTAAACGCGCGGAAATTCAATCATTATCAAATAAATTGCAGGCGCGGCCCATTAAAGGTTTCCCCCGCGAAGAATGATACTCAATCCTTTTATATCTGCCGGGAGTATATAACGAAGGATAAAACACATTTTCTCTACTCGACTTAACAGCTTGCTGCATCGATTAATTCCTCTCCACCACCGAGCAGGACAAAATAATGTAATACCCTCCGGTGAATTTTAAGTATAACGCGCCGCACGCAGCCGGAAAAGCTCGTTTATTTACTCGTACAAAAGAGCATACCGCGGTGATGAGTTCCTCACCCTCTTTATCTCGTGGAATAAGAATTCACCGATCGAACGTCCTCGATTATTCATTAGCTATACCGCGGGAGACAGCCGCGTCGCTTTGATCATCGCGATGCTCCTTTGTGGCATACGCACGCGGCGCTCCCTTCTTATACCCTCGCCGTTAATTCGAAGCGGTGCTCAACGGCCACGTTTAGCCTCCGCCCGGGGAATTCTTTTGTCCGGGCGCGGCGAGAAGCGGAAAAGTTTGGCAAAGGAGAGAGCGAAAAGTCTCGAATCTTTTCGACAAGCGCGAGAGAGAGAGAGTTTCCTTTCGCGACGTACAGTTCAAAAGGGACACGCGTGTTACGCGGGGTTGAGTTGACGTCAACGTCGACGTCGTCGTCAAGGGGGAAAGAGGGTGGAAAGGAGATGTATGTTGGATCGAAAGTTTCGCGCGCGCTCGGTCAAAGTTGAGGGGGTCTCGTTTGAAACGATTTCGGAGTTAAGGGATTAGAAAACGTTGCCACAGAATTTTCCCCCGCCAGTTATGAATAAGTTAAAAGTTGTTTCTTTTTTTATGTTTAAAAGTTGTATGGGAAAGTTTGGTCAAATTAACCTGAGTAAGTATGTAAAACTAGTTCAGTTTTTTTTCCATTCAATTTTAATTCTTTTTTGGATTCTCATATGATCTTTTTTTTTTTTTTTTTAATCGGAACTAATTCTTACTGGAAAATTACAATAATTCTCTGCAGCTTTAACACACGTCTATATAAAAATCGCAAAAGTTTTCATAAAAACAGCAATTTTTGCTACATATCATAATAATTTTTGAAAAATTTGAAATCGTTTCATAATATAGCGATTCGCATAGTATAACTTTACTAGAAAATATTATTTTCTTTGTATATTAACATCCACAAACAATACTATCACAACAACAATACCGATTCGTCAATTAAATAGCGGTCATCCAAAGACATTTGCACAGATCAACATACGAGCTGCAAATGCTTGCCACCAAATTTATAGCGAGAGCCGTCGCGGGTTTGCGTCTCGAAAACACACTCGAAACTTCAGAATCTTTCTTGTCCCTCGACGGCCGTCGCCGGAATAAAACGCGAGCTATGCAAGCCCTCGTCGGCTACCACGTCTGCTGTCCCTTCTACACCACCCTCCTGCACCGCGCGTAAAAAGCTCGATAACTCTTATCGCTCCGTCGCAGCGCGCGAGAGCGGCGTTGCGGAAAAACTTTTTCGCGACTTTGCAAGAAGAAACATTTACATTCTGTCGTCGCGTGCTTACCGAAAGAGAGACGTACTCGCGCTACTTTGTATTCCGCGCAACAATGAACGCCCGCGCGCTTGCGTCTCTCTAGCGAAGCGAAATTCTGCTTTCTCGGCGAATCGAATTTGACGTTGCGAGAGGAAGTATTTAATAAAGCGGTAGAGGAGAAGCCGATTAAAGAGTGAAATTCTTTCACGAGTTGCGTATATAATAATAGTTATTGAAGCTTTTACTTACTCTGGAGCGGGATTCCTCCAGCGCTGGGTGCCAGCGCGCGCCATCAGGCATCAACGGCCCGACCTGCACAGAAAAGAGAAAGAAAGAAAATGGTATTATTCGCTTGTGAAACCAGGCCAAATCAATTTCATGATTGTATATCGCTTTTATGGTGTTTATATTATAGATATACGTTTTATGTATAGAGGAAATCTAGAAGTGTGCGTAGATACACAGCTCGTTAAGCAATTAACGAGTATATAGCGCGATTGTTAATTTAGCTCGGCATAAAGTGTTTTCCAGGAGGAAATCCACTTAGCTCGACGTGCCATTGTTTAGAGCGAGAGCAAGAATGCAAATTGAAGAAGAAATTGACTCGCGCGCCGCAGAGTCTCCTCTGCGCCCGGGAGAGAAAGTCAAAGGAAAACGCGGAAAAGGAAGCCGCGTCTTACCTCATCTGACTAAATCTCCTTAATGTACAGTGATACACTAATCATGTCGTTTCATTAGCATTAAACAGACTTTTTTATAAGGCTTGACGAGGAAGCAAACTCACTTTGATTTAGACAATGGCACGGTAGTTATAAAATGAAAATTTGTGTCAGGGTTTATTTCTTAATGGTTCTATTAACAATTCAAATACGTCTTATTTATAATATATTTTTAATATAAATAAAATTGGTTGTATACACAACACAACTAAGGTGTTAATCTGATAACAATACAAACGCGTACAATGTTACTGAACGTTCTCAACGAAAATACCAAACACACGCACATACACACTCAAAAGAACTCTCTCTCTCTCTACTCCACAGCAACGCAATTAGATAAACAATTCAGCATTCACGACTACACGATCCGGGTCGGCAAGCCTCCCGTAAATCCCATTGCGTCGTCCCACAGAACGCTGTATACACGAGCACGTTTCGATCGTCGCGCGCAGGAAGAACGGCGCGTCGCTCTCGTTAGAGAGGAGCTAACTCGCGCACAATGGCCGAGCGAGGCGGCGGCGGCGAAGAAGAAGAAGAAGAGGAGTGAGCGAGAGAGCGCGGCCAACGACTTCATCAGAAGACGCGCGCGTGCGAGGCCGTCCCCGCCGGACGTTTAAATTATGTAAGGAGGCAGTTCCGCGTGTATATCGCCGGCCGGCGGTGCTCACTCGCGACTCGTCGTCGTCGTGCCGTTTCTCAAGCCGCGAGCAGCGAACTGTTACGTGTATGTATATATATAGTGTGGCAGGAGAGAAAAAGTGAGATTTTTCGCGTATCCTCGTATATGGGCAAGAAAGAGAGCAAGAGGGATTTTTATGGGCGGCGAGCTGCTCGGAGGTGTACTGTTTTAAGGATGACGTCGTTACTTTTGCACGGGTTTCGGGTCGGCTTGACGCGCTCGCCGCGGTGTCCTTAAATTTGAGGGCGTGTAAAATACGGTTTTACGGTCGTGCTCGCAAGAACAACGTGAATGTAATGTTAAATAATAACTGTAATGTTAATAATAATGGACAAGAGAAACTTTGGTATTGATCAATGTATAATACACACGATAGATTTTAAATGACAGCGTGATATGTCTAATAACGACAAATATATACACTACTCGTCAATTAATAAGCATAATCATTTTTATCGGGAACGACAATTCGCTCGGCGTTGACGTTGAATCCCCATCCATGTTTCACTGTCCGATTGATTTATATCACTTTATACAAAACGTACACCCTTTAATTGAAGCTATTTAGCACGAATTCCAGGAGAGAGCGCGTCAAGTCGGGGGGTTGATTTACGGCCACTAATTGATGGCCTTTTCGCAGTATAAAGAGCCATTTCATATACACTTTTAACCGTTATATTATTACACTCTACGCCAAACCTTTATATATAATATACGTAGAAAAAAAAACGTCATTGTCTCGTCGGAAGATTAACATAATCCTCAATTTCATCATTTCAATTTGAAACAAAGGGCATTAAAATGAAGAGCCTGAGAGAGCAGCTACTCGCCGGCAACACTGCGCTGATTAAAGCCAGAGCGGAAAATCTTTAATTAACTTTACACTTTTTACGTCTCTTTCTCTATCCCTCTCGCGGCCACCCCTATCCTCAAATTCTCTCCCTTCTCTAAATCCTTCGTTATCCCCATCGTAGCTCCGGCCCTCCTGTACATATATATACGTATATATATATATATACCCTCTTCGTCCAGCTCTCTCCCTTCTCAATCTCCGTGTCTGCTTCGTCTTGTGCCATCCAGCCAGCCCCCTAGTCGCTCTCACTCGCGCTTTTTTATACGCCATCGCCGTCCTCGCGGCACGTCCGTCTTTGTCGTCGAGTGTGCGCGCGCTCTCGTACTTCCGACGTCCAAAGCAAAACGTCCCTTTTCCACTTGGCCGTCCTTCTTATTCCCTCTGTGTGTGTCTCTCACTGTCTCTATGCGCCTCTCTTCTTCTTCTTCTCCTCCTCCTCCGAGCGTGTACACGTAGGCTGCGCGATGTGTTACGTCGTCGTCGTCGTCGTCCTGCTGCGCAGTCAAAACAAACTCGTCATTGTCGAGCTCGCAGTTCCTCTTTGCCTTTCACGCTTGCGCGTGTATATATCGCGACGCCTCTGGACAACGACCTCGTGAGACTTTTCGTGTGTATGTCGTCTTGGAGCGCCGCGCGCTTCTGCGACTTTTCGAATGGCGCTTGTGCGCGAATGCGAAATAAAAAATAAAGGAAAAAAGCTCGGCAAGAAGGGGCCGCACGAGGTTTTGTCGCTATGCTGTATGCAATGCGAGACGGCGCCCGGATGCCTTTTTTAATTGTTACCACCGAGAGGAGAGAAGGCGAGATTTAGCGCACGCTCTTTGTCTCCCGTAATTTTCAGCTTTTGCCGGAATTAATTTGACTTTCTTTGGAGGCGTGCTTTACTTGTAACGAAGCAATTTTTTTTATGCATGACGTTGGGAATAATACTATTGTGCTGTACGAGATGAAAGTGTGACGGATAATAATTATTCTAATATATCGAAGATTAGTTTATTATCACAAGAAAGGGATATTTTGAAATAGATACGTCGTAATTCATTCAAACAATATTTTGTTAATTTATTAAACTTTTATTTTCATACAATTGTGTGTTTTATTTGCAAACATTATTATCGATAAACAAGTCTTAAAACAGTCTACGTGTATATTTGCTCTACCTCACCAGAATAAACATCAATATTTGTTTTTACCAATACAACATACCCGTACGTAAGATCAAATATAAATCCAACAGGGGGACAATCTTAATTCCATCGGCAAACAACCCGCTATAAGCAATTAATTTCGACGACGCCCGTCATGTATGTGTTATCGACGTTATAAATTGAATTTTTTGCGACGCTATATAGGTGCAGTATAAAATGTTACACGTGTTCTTCAGAGAGTCGTGCAGCGGCGGCATGCATAGACGAGAGTCACGCCTATTTCGGTATTCTGATTCATCGCTATATGCGCGCAATAACGTCACCGATATTGCTGCTGCAGACGAGAGAAAGAGAAAAACAGAAGCTGCTGTCGCCGCACCGCTGCTCGGATCTCGGCACTTGGAGTTTTCGCCAATTTAAAAAAAAGGAAAGCGCCGTTCGACAGCCGCGCTCGTGACCTCCTAAAACTATCGATATTACCTCGGCGATATTATTTTCTTATATCGCGAGCGCGCGACGCTGCCGATATTGAGAGCCGATAAAAAAAACTTCCGGTGGTATTTGTGCGCCTGTGTAGTACTACGTTTATTCCGAGTTATAATGTTCGCGGTGTTTGTGAATACATTGTGTTTATATTGCTTTTTACGAAGTATAAGTAATAATTTTACTGCTTTATCACTTATAAATTCTATTACGGAACAAAGAAATAATAATCCTACAGTAAAACATTTTAGATGATGTAAATGTATTATGATTTATTTCGATTATTAAGTTATATATATTGTTAAGAAACGAAGACTAGCGTTGCAAAGAGTCTAGTTTCGTTTTATTTTTTACTTTGTAATCTGCAGTCATCGTTTTCCGAATATCTAACAGAAGGTTATTTTGATTGACATAAACATAAAAAGAGACTGTCGTCACTTTATTTTCTAGGTTATTTTCTCTTTTCGTGATTCCGATTGTTTCAAAACAATACCACTCTTTTATTATTAATACTTTTATATATTAATTTACGAATGAATTAAGCCAACAAAAAGCATTCTCATACATATATAAACACTTTCAACCCAACGAAGCGCGCAAATCTTTTCACCAATTGCATTTATACTTCCCTCTCTACCAATGCACCTAGAACAAAAACACTTCAGCACGCGATCTATCCATCCGCGTCTCACTCTCTCTCCGAGGCCAGAGACCTTTCATCATCCCCACCGTAGAACGCGTTCATTAAAAATTGCTTCGGCGCGATAAGAGCTCCGCGGCAGAGAGAGAAAAAAAGTTCGATCATCCGCCCGTATAAAACGTTCCGCGTCAGCGCTCGCTCATTAAGCTGCGCGCGCGCGGAACAATGAAACATTGCGATATTTAAATCCCAGCCCTAGCGCGCAGAACAGCCGAAAAGAGAGCCAGCCAGCGAAAAAAGTCACTCTATATCCTCATTGGGTCGCGCGCCGCTGAAATCCGATCCCGCGACGGCGGCGGCAGCAGCGAACTGGGCTACTAGGAGTCGGGTAACCCGGAAATCGCGCGTCGGCCTGGAACGAGCGCGCGGCGCGAATATTGTTGCCGTCGTCGCCGGGTGGCAGAGAAGAAAAGAGAGAGGGAGGAAGGGAACAATGTGGCTGCGGGAGGATTGGTTAGTTATATGAGGATTTTTTGCTAACGCGGAATGTTGCTGATGCGAGAGCGAAGGAACGAGGTTACGCGGAGAGGGAGTAACAGAATTTGAACAGGGAGCAGAGATATCGAGGTGACGAGAACTCGCGCGCTCGAGGGAGTGAAGAATGGGCGAGGCGATATTGTAATCCGAGCGAGGTTGGAGAAAGGCGACGAGGGAATGAAAAATCGCCGAGCGCGCAGAAGTAGGCTATCACCAGCCACGAGGGTACACGTGAATAATGAATCCCGAATTATTATCAGCGAGGTATCCTCCTAATCGAATTAATGGTGTATGTGTATAACCGTTAATGCGGTGCTGCTGCGTGTGCCCAGAGCAGATAAATATAATGTATCACTTAACGGTAGGCCTCAGCCACCCTTCACGCGCACGCTATAAAGTTTGCTGTGTTATCGGCGCGTGCTGAGTAAGGAAGTGGGATTCCCCTCGCCGCGCGTGTTTATTATCAATCAAAATTTTTAAATGACGCGAGATTTCGGCGCTATTTAGGTAACAGTATATAAACTGCGCCTCGTCACGCAGCTTTGAATTAGCCGAATCACTCCCTAATGTATACTTTAAAGAGCTCGGTGAAAGCTCGTAGATTAGATTTTCGGTAGGAGACGGTCTTCTTTAACCGCAATTGCGTAAAATCAACAATTAAAGTTTACAGCCAATAAATACAAACCACAAATCCAGCCTTTATCATCATCAATCAAACCTAAAGAAAGCTCTGCGACTGGCGTATAATACCCCGCGCGAAACAACACAAGCATACAGAGTAATTACTGCGACGTGCTTCTGCGATTCCCTAAATGAAAGAATCACCAAGACAGTCACTACTGCACCGCATATAAAGAAGACGGTGCGCGAGAGGCCACGATACTAGTAATAACGCAACCTGTGCTCACGCAAGAGCGAGAGGTATAGTTGGCAAAAGAGCGCGAGGAAGAAGAAAGGGGATATTAAAGGAGGAGAGAGAGCGCGCGAGGGAGGAAAATCCACGGCAGGCTTGGCACGAGGGTCGCCGGCAGTTTCAGCTGAATTGCCAGGTCTTCCCGTGCACTCGAAGCTCCCGCCAGCCGTGCGCGACGAGGGTTTTCGCCGTATCCCTCTTCCCTCTCTTTCCATCTCCGTCGTGTCTGCCGCTGCATGCACGCGCCTCTCTCTTTCCCTCGTTATCCGGCGCAGGATTCACTTTCGCTCCGCGCATGCTGCTGTTCTTCGATCGCGCGCCGTTTCTTCTCTCCTATTTTTCGATCCCGCGCTTATCTTGCTCTTCTTCGACTACTCGTCTGCATTTAAATTTATCAGGGTAGTTCTTATAGCTTTGTCTTTGCCGCTGAATCCCAAACCCGACGAGGAGATTGAGTAGGGAAGCCTTTGCTCTGTTTCATTGTGTCCTTTCCCTCCGCCGCCGCGTACTTTTGATATCTTTCTCTCCTTCCTTATTCTTGATCCGTCGTCCTCCGCCTTCTCGCTCCATTATTTCTGGTTGCCCTTTGTTCCTTGCTTCTTCTATCAGCTCTTCACTGTCTATCTCCTTATTTCGCGAAACGAAGAGACTTTGGGAGCAGCTGGGGCAACCCCTCTTATATACATCCATCTATCTTCGCTTTCTATCTCCCCTCCCAGTCGATTCGCCGTCTCTCATCCCTTCGACTTTTCGGCCACATTCGTCTCCATCTCCTTTACTCGCTCTCCTCTTCATCGCGCTATCGTCGCCTCTTTCCCCGGTGGTCCACACACTCTCTCCCTCCTCATATTAGTTTCTTTTCTCCACCTTTCTGCCCGTCCTAACATACTTTCGTCAGTTTTCGTTCGTTCGCCGCCCTCGTCTTTCTCTCGTTCTCTTTTGCCGCGCCTGCGCATTCACCAGACGTGATTGCGGCCTGCATATTTCATGCGGAGCGAGAGACTATCCCGTGCGCGCAAGCGCAAGTGTGTCCGCAGTTCGGTCTTTCTTTTTTTTCGCCTATAGTCGCTGTAGCTGCACCCGCGCTGATAGAGAGCGAGAAAGATGAGAAAGTGGAGGATGAGAACGAGATGCGCCGCATTCATGACGTAACAATGTGGGGGTCTCTGGAGTATGTGAAAATATTTGGAGTACGAGAGCGAATTCAAAAAGTGGTCTATTTTAAAGGGAGGTATCAACGTACTGTCCATTGGCTCCCTTATTCAGAAGACTTTGAACAGAACGATAATATTTATGAATAATTTATTGTAAAAGTAATTTTCACAGATTTAGTTGGTGTCAACTTCTATAATTGATAAAAAATAAATTTAAAATAAACAATAACGCGTTAAAAATATTTTAAATTATAATTAAACCGTTATTTCAGGATTCGATAGAGGTACAATTATAGATCTATCGTAAATATCTCTCTAGTATCTTCATTACACGCAGTCACGATATTATTTAATCTCGCTAGAAATTGAATTTTTGATTGATTTTCCGAAATCGAACAGCCAATACTTATTAATTGGTTTTCACAATCTCTCGGTCCTTCGAACTCTATCGTCTCTCATTTCCTCATGACCTCCCTTTTGACTTTAATAGTCAATGTACGCTGCAAGAGCGATACAACCGTAGTACAGTAGTGCTTTCTCGTACTATTCCCGCGTATGACTCGTTATCGATTACATCCTATGCGCGGCAGCTAATGCCGCACGATGATGGGCTCGGCTTGATCGTGAAACAAACTAATCAGTTGCCGATATTAGCATAGAGGTCGATCAATTAGAGAGTTTTATATGCAAATTTGCGGAGTGCGCGAGCATTCGAATTACGGGCCACTGCGCGCCGCTAATGGATGTTTGATTTCCTTAATTCTTATTACAAACATTCGCCGTTACTGCAATAGCATACCTATAATATTATTATGATAATCTAAAACTGTTGACTCTCATGCTTATGATGAGTAGTTTAGAGAGTGTACTTGATTATTGATGTTATTTTTAGCTTATGGATTTCCAATCATCCTATAGTCATTTATTAATTGAATAAAAGGCAGGATACACAGCGTGTCTTTTCTAAAAATAGAAAGGCATATATTCGATTTGTGTTACAGAAGGGTGTCACCGGTATGGTAACGCCCATATTGACTACACGCAAATGTACCTTCAGTTAACAAACACGTGCCCGCGGTCAACAGACAAATGGGAACGAGTATTTATTTTAGCTATTGGACGACGAATATTCTTTTCATGGTGGAATAAATTTATAATATTGTTGATTAGATTAAAAGAAGCTTTACTTTAAGTAAAACTCTTTTTAAATGAAAGTATCAAATATTTCGAAAAATTTCATTAAAATTCATTTACAACGCGAGCAAAAATACTCACCGCAGTAAAAACAATCTTTCCCCTTGCTCGCCGGCCGGCCATAAACCAGTTTCCAGCTTAAATCCCATAAACCCGCGTGGCGTCGTTTTTTCCATCAATAAAGATTTCTCGAGGGCGCAAAATGTATCGTGTCGCACATTGCGCGCCGCAGGTAGCGAGACACGCGGCGTCGCCTGTACTCATTACTTTATCAAACGCAATAAAGCTCCTCCTCCTCCTCCCCGGCTGGGCGGCACCGCGGCACGCGTTAAACACTGATTAACATGCAAACTGAGCACATCACACTGCGTCATCGCAATACGCGCAATATCAGACTCGTAGATAATGCCCAAGATACAACCTGCGGATATGCAAAGCAGCAATAAAGATCCGTAATTTCCAACACGAGAGACAGTGCGTGCGGGGACGATTCATTCTGAAATTACGCATTCGTTGCGACCTGTCTCCCGTTTTCTCTCATCCCGCTGCTGCTCTTCTGATTCAATATACCTATATATACATATTACACACGCACATTCGCGTCGCATTGTCTACTATACTCGACTGCTTCGCGCTTTCTGATATACCCACTCTGATTTTCCGCGTCGCCTTTGTCTCGCGTTCTCTCAGCGCACTTGCGTGAGTTTTAACACTATCTCCCTGCGCCATTCGACTCGCAGCGGGCGACGACGACGCGCTCACACACACACAGGCATCTCTCGCGCTTAGCCGGAGCTCAATTAAATGCGGCCATGAATACGTAATGAGACAAAACGCACAAGCCCGTATACACGCCGCCCGCGCGAGCGTATATATGGGGGATTAATGCGCGTCGTCTTGCCTGCGGTGTGCCGGAAGAAAAAAGATATATAATGCGCCGCGGGACGGTGGAGTTAGTTTACACAATACACCGGGGAGGGGGGGAGAGTATTTTTTTTTTGTTTCTGGTCGATTTGCCTACAACCCCCGCGGGGATTTTGCCGATTACATTACCATTAGATTAAACGGCCGCGCGGCGGAATCGAATGCGCGCATAAATTTTCTCGGAAGTAGCGCCGCGGCCTTTGCCTTTGAAATTGAGCTTTCACGGAGCTTTTTCATTTACCGTAGGCTGTATAATATTGATGCAGCGGATTTAATTTGTTGTTTGTATTTTATAAAATAACCAATGTTTTTATTGCGGAAATTGTATTATGCAATTCGAGAATGATGATGGATAAAAGTATTACGTAATTATCGGTAAAATTCAAAACTCTTTTTCCGCCGTAAAAATCGTCGAAAATCTAGAATAATTTCACTTTCGCGCATACACTCAGGAACAACGCAGCACTACGCTAGCTGATTCACCACGACTTTCTGACCAACGCGCAGAAAGTGTATATGCGCGCAAGCTCGTTGAAAACAATGCTAGCGCACACGTCCAGAGAGATTCTTCCGGGTGTTGTGTCGCGCGTATCTCGGACTTTATGCGCTTCCCCACACCTCGCGGTGACTCCCTGTGAGCACGGACACAAAGCTAAGCCTCGCTCTACTGCGACAACGGAGGATATGCCGTCACACGGATTCCATTTGGACGACGAGAGGGGAGTGCACCGGTCGTATAATGGGCCGCTCTAAACGAGTCACGTGCCACCGGCGACACGTGATACGGCCCACGATAGAACCCTCCCGTATGCTATACGTATACACACACACAGCTATAAGTATAACTCCCGCTATGTGTGTACTACTGTTTCTTCTTCTTCCTCTTTCTTTCGTGCGATGCGTGCACGCGCGCATATATAGGTGGCTCATCGGCTATGCCCGTCGCGTCCGCGCGCTCCACCGCGCGTTGGATTACTTTGTACGCGAGTGCACGCAGTCCTCGGTGCGTGTGCTGCACATACACTCTGGGAATAAGAGGGAGGAAAGTGCCTCCTGGGCAAAACTGATTCCGCGAGCGAATGTATATCGGAGGCGAGCCGGCTAAGTAGATTCTACCGTTGTTCTCCTCCTCCACCTCTCGACCAACGTGCGCGCGGTCGGGAAAAATGCTGTGGGAAGATGTTTTTATTTGTACAGTGGGGTGAGGTTGCGCTTGTGCGAGAGTGGAGTAGTACGCCGAAGTAGATTGTCGAGATAGATATATTGATGAAAGTACTTTTGTATTTTGCCGGGCGCCTGGAATATAATATTGTATAGTATATTGGGGAAGAACAATCTTTTAGATTCAATCAACCTTTTCGTAAAGAAAATAAATATAAAATCATTTGCTATCTCGAAAACGTAGAATGATTGCGTTACAGACAGGGTCGAACGTTTATGTTGTCCAATACGTTATGAGCCAGTCTAAAGATAAAACTATATATGTTTTATTATTCTTTTAAACTTTAATCATCGATTAATCTACTCGTAATTATAGCCATCGATGTATTTTTATACTAAAGAGCGCAATTAAAAAAAGAAAAAATGCCGAGTCTAAACACTTTTCTCCCATTAGCTATATATACATCGAATCTCATTAAAAATAAAAGATAAGTTCCGATCACGTGCTTGCGCGCCAGTGACGTTTTCCCGATAACGCACCATCCGGCGCTACCGCTTTCGCTGGGAAAACACTCTAGAGCTATTTCTGCGCGTTGCATAAAAAAAATCACCCAGACACTCCGCCGCCGCCACGCAGTCTGCTTCGGTGCTCGCGTGATCTCTTTCTCTCTCTTTTGCTCCGGATACTTTCTTCTCTCTCTTTCCTCTTGTTTCTAGCCAGCACGCGCACAGGTATACACACTGTACGGGGGCTCTAATTTCCGACTGACCGAGTTCGCGCCGATACTTTTTCTGTGCGCCCGAGCACGCGTACGTGTGTATATAAGAGATGGGATGCGTGTATATATAGGGGGAGAGAGAAAGAGCGGTGGAGAGTCGCGAAATTAACGCGGACTGCGCTGTGTGTGTATGTGTATATGCGTCGCGGAGAGTCTCCCGTGGGAGTAATGAGCGCCGGCGTGAATGCTGTGCAGCCAAGGCGCTCGGGCGTTCTGTTTATATACGCTAGCTCGAGCCTTTCAATGGGTGGGTGTGTCAGTGGCTATATGTACACGCTGTATCTTTATCCCGGTCTTCTTTCTTTCTTTTTCGTTATTGGCTATGGGTCCCCTTGGATCGTAGGGGGCTCAATGTGCCAGCATTCATGGTTTGTAGTCCACAGGGACTTGTATAAGTTTTTTGTGATGGGAAACCTATAGTTGGACAACTAATCGAATCTGCAGCTTAGTGTTTCGTAACATGAGAACCGCCGTGTTAAATTTTATAAACTTTTTGAAAAAAATTCCTTTATTTCGATCGTTCATACATGCACTTTCTCTCTCGCTCTCTGGAGTTTTCTCGTCTTTCTCGTTAATTATCGCTTCTATATTCAGTTTGTTTATCATTAAATTCACACGATGCCGATAGGTTGAAACCCTATAGACGTGTGCACTTGCACGCTCGATTAAAAAAAGCTATGCCGGAGCCACCCGCTTCTAGCTACTACGCGCAGGCAGCTTCGTTAACCCTTTTTTCGCGTTTTACTGGATTTTAAGAAGTGCTTTCGAGAATAGCGTATTTTTAATTTCTCGAGGAGGCACGAGGTCGTTGCACACGCTAGGGTACAACGCCACGTCTATATTTGCAGCGCTCGTTGCCGTTATACGCCGAGCCGCGCTTGACATATTTTGCGCGCGAGTCGTTTACGAGTTTAATTATTTAAATTAACTCGAAAGGAAACCGAAATGGAAATATATACGAATGGAATAATAATAGCAATTTTGAAATTGTTAATATCACCGCTGAGGCAATTTATTATTCCACGTGGATTCTGTTTACGATGGTCGTTGGGTGCGGGAGACGGAGAAAGAAAGAGAGAGAGAGTCAATGACTTGATGGTATACGACATGTGGATACGAAATTCATATAGACGTGAACAGACGTCATAAATTCATGACGTGACAAGTTTTATCCTTCGTCCAATTATCAATGTCGGGGAGGAATAAGACCGTTATTACTTTTAGTGCCAATATAAATCTTCCTTCTAACCGCACCAATCAAAACTTTCGAAAAATAGTTCTATCATTTGTCCTGCATGCTCGTTACTTTATTAAATAAGGTGGTTTCTTGCACACGAAAGTATTAAGAAAATGGACTTTTACTGTTAGCTATTTCAGAACAAGAAAGCACTTAGGTCGATGATTGAACCGATAATTGTTTCAAGCGTTAGCCAATCCGTCAATTATGTGAAACCTTACGTACAAATAAGTAGACGCTAACTGCTTTGACTTCTGTGGTAACGATTTTCACCATAAGACTTTATACGCATTTCCTTTTAAATATTACAAAAACTCAAAAACGCAATAAAGATGATAAATAAAATTATGAAACGGGTACTTAATGCATATAAATACTAGCTTACTCTAGACACTTATCGTTATACAATTATACGTGATATCTTGATTTCCGTTGCTTTATCTTTATATACAGCATCCCAATATAAATAAAACAAATTCAACAACCTCACTCAACCCTGCGCCTCTGCTATCTCCGTACACACACAACCTTGACAAATCCTTCATTCAGTCCATTAATTTTTGTCTTCCCGGCAAAGGGGCAGCTCACAGGCGAGCGATCCCGCCCGCTCTCCCGACCGTTTATATATCATCATCGCGCTGGTGCGCTGCCGCGTGCAATGCCGAGAGCCGGCCAGCGTAATCTGCTCGGCCGCCGTCGCCTGTGTGCGCAGATCGATTATTAGCCGTCGTCGACGTGCGAAGTGACCGGCGATTTTATACTGGCCAAGGTGTGTACAATATATACTACGCGCACGCGGGAAATATTAATTGAGATAGGAGCTGTGGATGTTGCGCAATTACTTGGGTAGGTTTGATTTTTACGGTTTAGGTAAGTATTGAGCAGATGAAGTTTGTATAGCGGATGCGTTGAAACGTTTTTCGAATGGTATTTTTGTGTCTGGTGCGATAATTGATTATTGTTTTAGTTTTGTTGTTTAGAAAGTCAATTGGTGGAGTTTTTATTTTAAATAAAGGTTATTGGGATGAAAATGTTTCGCGATACGTGTAGAATCAATATTCTTATAACCGTATAATAACCGTCAACACAATTGTAGGGTAAAAGCACCAGTGCTTGGTCATCTAATTAGTTTTTATGTTGAATTTTCAGAATTCAAAGTGTTACAATTTTCGCCCTGACAAAAATATAAGGCTCTCCCGAGAATTTTTTCTTATTCTTGAAATCCTTTATTATCTACCGCTGATATTATGTCAACCCAAAAGTACTATGTGAAGATATTAATTATAAAAAAACCTACCTAACCCGGAACGCAACTGTCGACACCGTGTGCTATAGTGCGAGATGACAGGGAAAAGCAGGCTGCGACGCATCGCGTATACCTATAGGACCGTGCGTGCAGCGTGTCTCACAATTATTAGGTATTGAGTATCTCACGGATTATTAGGTATTGAGCAGTAGCCAGCATTTTTCAAATATGATCAGAAGGGTCTTTTTTTCAAAAAATGAGCTGTTTTTTATAAAAAATTTATCCGTTAGCAAAAATAAATTTTTCAAAATTTGTTTAAATAATTAGCTTTTGAAAAGTTTTTATTAATTTTCTTGCAAAAAGATATTCAGATTCAGTGGATCAAAATACATGAAAAAGTTACAATTTACGCAAGGAGCCTTGTGTAACACGAAAAAATAGACAGTTCTCGAACCAAAATTGACCGTCCTGGAAGATCGACGGCTTGCATTGAAAACTCACTGCTCAACGCACGGTCCTATGTGCGATGCGCCACAACCTGCTTTCTCCTGCTACCTCGCACTGTAGGATGAGAGCGAGAGAGAGAGAGAGAGAGAGAGAGAGAGAGAGAGAGAGAGAGAGAGAGAGAGAGAAGGCGATCGCAAGAAATGCAGACCGGCCAGAAGGAATGGAGACGCGTTAGCATTAAAACTTTCTTTTTTGTCGAAACGAGGTAGAATAGGCTCGCACGATACTCCCACTTAGCTGCCGCTACCTTAAAATCTTCTAGAGGTTTCTGCACCCCAACTACTACATGAAAACACAGAGGAGCACTAGTCATTCTTGGCTTGGCTTCCAAACTAAACGGTCCACTCCATAAAGTTTTGACCCTCTAGACTGTGAGGTCTAATTTTAAATGTAAATATTCAAAAATACTGAACATGAAAGCCGACAAATGCACTCCCACATCGATCGCCGCCGCAGCAAAGAGTGAGATGATGATCAACGACCTGGACGACGACAGTTTGGGTATAATATTTAACAAGCTGCCCTACCGCGACAGAGCGCATATCGAAAGCGTCTGCAAACACTGGCGTGATGTCAGTGGAGCCAATTGGTGCTTGTACACCAAGCATCTGATAATCGGCATGGACTCGGATAGCTATCCAACCCTGGTCAGCACATCCCCCGAGCAGAAGAATAACATTCTGGAGAAGATCCTGCAACGGCTAGGTCAGTACATCGAAGAGATCTCCTTTACAAATTATTATTATACTTTTAAAGGTGGTACAATCAAGAAAATCATCGAGAGCTGCCCAAACCTGAAGCGTCTAGCAGCAGTAAGGGTAATCGGGCTGGATGCTGAGGACTGGTTCGCCTGCAGCCACCTTGAGGCACTGAGTGTCTACGACAACGGCGACGAGTTGAGGGAACTGTTCCGCAGGAATAAGCGACTGCGCCAGCTAAAGTACGATCACCCTAGATGCAAGATCAGCGCTTTCGATCACCTTAACCCTGGCCAGCTGGAGGTCTTGCATATACAAACTGCAAATTTCGGACTCACCGTTGATTTAATAGATAAACTTGCTGAGTCGCTCGTCGAGCTATGTTACGGTGCCGCTATGCTCATCTCACACAATTATAACCTTCACCTCTTGAGTAAGCTGAAGAATCTTCAAGCTCTAATCTTGAAGTTGCCTTGCGTAATACGGATCGAGACCCAGTTCATTGTTGATATTTCCGAAAATTGCAAAAAACTTGAACGCATCAGCTTGATTATTAACGCAGCCGATCCCTATGATTCAAATTGCATTGCGCTGCTGTTTAACCTGCCTTGTTTGAAGAGTCTCGTTCTAATGCTGAACCAATGTACAATGCCATACGACGAACTTGAAAGGTTGTTCCGAAAAGCACCCAACCTCAAATTCTTCGTACTGAGTTCATGCTTGAATTGTAAATACGGAGAGAACAGTGTTCAACCCTGTTACAAACGCTGTAAAGAGTGTAGTGACTCCAACAAAGGAGTTATAATAACTGCGGCGTAGGTTCACGCAAGTTGAATGGATGTATAAAAAGCGAGGGCCTGGCCAAAGGAGCGACGAGTTGTCTTTGTGACCGGATAGCCACATACTTAGTAGACTGGCGAAAAGTCTGATCGCTTGATTAGAAATGTAAATCCTATGTATATTTTGACCGAGCCATTGTATCGATGGCTGAGCGGAAGAAGAACGTATATCTCGGTGCGGAGATGAAGAACGACGTATTTTGGTGCGAGGATAAAGAACGACGTATCTCGGCGTGAGGATGAAGACTGACGTATCATATGGCGGGAATTTTTTCCTTATATGTATATATTATTTTTAATAAAATATGTTTCTATATAATCAAAATATTTTAAATAAATTGGAGTATTACTAACTGTAATACTATTAATTGTAAATCAATGTTTCCATATTTTTCTTTTTTTTTTAACCGACGCCGACAAAAATATGGATGGATAGGTAATTGCAAGACCTCTTAGAAAATGGGCCTACTTACGGCAAATATCCGAACCCAGCCATAAAAAAAAAATTATTTTTAGTTTTTTCACAATTTTATTTTTTATTAACCGACATAATATTGTCTGACATACATTTTCTGAAAACATTTAACCGTTACAAAGCTTTCTCTTTCAGAAAAATAAATAAAAATTTTTTAAGTTTAAGGCAGCGATCGCGAAATAAATAGCCTCTACCTAGGGTATGGTCGGCCACTAGTGACACCACCCTATACGTTAAAATTTAGTTGTTCATTTTTCTTTTGTTTACTTTACTATTTTATTGGTATATTATATTTAAAACAATTCTACATACAGATAACTTTTATTTCACTGTATTGACGTTTGTTTTAGGTCTAAACGTAAACCCATGTCTTACGAAGTCGAGCGCATCATATTTAAATTTATCATATTTAAATTTATTATACAAATATTATGCAAAAGTGAAACTATATGCGGCAACTATATATCCCGCGCGAGAAGCTAATCAGGCTAGAAGCATTCTACGATACCTGGGAGTCGCATTTTTGCGCCGATTACCATTCACCATTAAAATAATTACGACGTTTTAGCAGAAAAAAATCCTCCTTACAATGCACCGCGAGAGATAAGAATATCTATAAGAGTGCAGCGCATAGAATCCTCCGGCGAGGGCTATATGATATATATGCACGCGAAAGAGGTTCATACACTTTTCAGACTGCTGAAAGCACTTCAGCGGATTAAGATTTATCATGCCGCGAGAAATTAATCTTATCTCTCAGTTTTTTAGTTAAATCGTGATTTCACGAAATAGCGATATGCATACATGCAATGGTTTCACCTCTTCGCGATAATTAAAATCCCATTTTGAGCGTATATTCTTTCCAATTATTTCGTTAAGATTATAAAGATATCGATTTTTATTGTTTCAAGTCTTTAAGTAGAAATTAATGCTGCGAAGTAGGAAACCGTGTTTTTTTAAAGTATACGGAACTCTATAAAAAGCAAAGTAAGTACTACGGCTTTAACGGAGGATAGTGAAAAATTGAAGGTGAACTTTCTATACCGACAAACGTGATTAATTAATACGTGAAAGCAGATAATCGTCTACAGTAAAATGAATAAAATCGTTTAAAGGCATTTTAAAAGATTAAAGTCAAACACAATGGTATCAATTTGCGCAAGAATAAAGCATTTTTAGTTGCATTCAATGCAATTATTAAAAAGCCTGTTCTCTTCTAAAAATATAAAACTAAGCTTATGGGCGACATTTCCAGCGATAAAATTTTTTCATTCGCTTTAAATTGTCTCTGACAATACAAGTTATTTTTTGTTCAACTGGATCGGTGTAATCCTGTAAAGTTTTTTATAAATTATGTACTTAAATGAATTAATATATAATAATAGCTTAGAAAATTACGGATCATTACACGGAAAAAAAGAAACAATAAATTCTACATTTTACACAGTTGATTTAACTTTATAAAAACAAGTTTATTTCACTCTCATCAGAATTAGTAGAAAATACTTTAAAACAAAGTAGAATTCACATTTTAGTAAAGTAAGATTGGCATTATCCTTTGAGATGCATTTCAAATAAAC